>PHNY01151637.1:0-10126 GCA_003724115.2 Anethum foeniculum
ATACTCCCTCTGTCCCATTGAATTCTCTACATTACTTTTTGGCACGCTTTTTAAGACTCATTTAAAACATAGCTTCATAATATTTTTTTAAAATTTTTTTTTCTGAATAAAAATTTAAACATTAAACTTTTATTCAGAAAAAAAAATTTTGAAATTTTTTTTATGAAACTACCCTTTATAGGAGCCTCGAAATGCGTGCAAACAGTGAACGTATAGAACCTATTGGGACGGAGGGAGTATATATTAGATTGGGTTCGCTTATGATGACATTATCGTGTTAATATTCCCTTTTGTTTGACCGTTTGATTTTAAAAATATTAGATTTAAACTTCTAAATATAAAAGGTTATGTTTGATTTATAGTTTGTATTTTATTTTAATTTCGAGAGTAACCAAGTATGTGTATATATATATATATATATTCACTTATAATATATGTTGCTAATAATATTTTAAGAAATGAGATACATCACATAGAAGAGAAAAGAATATGGTTGCTAGGTAAAAAATGTAGTTGATCAATTAGTAACAGATATATAATAATATAATATAATTTATTAAGTAGAGTTGTCCATGATATTTTCAAAAATTAATAGGTCTTGTTTGTAATATATCAAAAATAACATATTTATAGTGGAAATGATAATTTGTTAATAAACATTAATTATATTATTGTTATCTGAAATTGAGTTTATATATATATATATATATATATATATATATATATTAAAAAGAAGTGTTAGTTAAAGAAGTAGAGAATGTAATACATTTTAATTGAATATTTAAATGAGTAGCTATTATTTTTATATTATTATTCAATTTATTAAATAAAATAATAAAAAAATAATATTTTAAATTTAATATAATAATATAGATATGAAATTATTTTAATATAATAAGGCAAATTGGAATCAACTAAGCTTATACAAATGTCTCATTATTTCTGTAGAAATCTTTTAAAATGTTACTCCATCCCTTTCAAAATGTTTTTTTTACCAAAACTATGCATATTAAAACAAGTGGTGGATAAAAATTTGTATTTGTATAAGTATTATTTGAGTTATATGGATATGATATATGAAATAAAATTAATTTCAGAAATTAAAATTAAAAATATGTGAAATTATTGAAAATAATATTCCGGCTATAATATCACATAATTAGTTAGAGATTAGTTTGTTACATTGCACATCTTGTATATAAGCCAGTAGCAGTCATTGTAATCTCTGCACTTTGAATAATAACGTTTCATACTTTCTCTCTCTAAACTTGTAGTCTCTTCATGTACAAGATGAAGTTCAGTTTAATGGATTACTGCTTATACATTCATTTCGATCTCTGTTCATACACCATAGCTTATCATGGTATCAGAGCAGAATCGCTCATTTTCTTGAAGTTTTTCCGCTGTTTTGTTGTAGCTTTTCGTCATTTTACTTACGAATCAGGTGTATCTCTCTCGATCTCATCTATTTGACTGTTTTTACTTGGATTCTTGTTTGTTTTTCATCAAGATTGTGATTTCTTATATCATTTGCATCGATATTTGCTTTGATTTATGGCTGCTTGGAGTAGCACTCCTTGGAGTCCTTTAGTCAAACCTCCTCCTACTGATACGTCTAGTGTTTTTTACATTCATCACTCTGATGTCAATACTACATAGCTAGTCTCTGTTAAATTCAATGGCACAGGGTATAGCAATTGGAAACGATCGATTATGCTTAGTCTTTCTGCAAAAAATAAGATCGGTTTCATTGATGGAAGGACATCTAATGAGTTTAAGGCTTGGGAACGATGTAACGACCTGGTCTGTTCTTGGTTACTTTATAACCTAGATGATTCTATCTCACGTAGTGTTTTGTTTTTCAAGACAGCTCGTGAAATATGGCTTGATTTAGAGGATCTCTTTGGATATGCCTCAATGACTCAATTATTCTCTATTGAGCAACAGTTAGCAGGTTTGCATTAAGGATGCAAGAGCGTATTTGATTTCTTTACTGAGATGAAGGCATTGTGTGATGCAATGAGTGACATTACCTCAACCTTGTTGTACTTGCAACAAATGCACTTGTAATGTCACACAAAAGGTTGTGCAAATGGAACAAGATCATTGACTTCTCCACTTCATGATGAAGCTTCACGATAAATTTGCCACTATTCGTGGAAACATTCTGATGCAACAACCAATGCCTAGCTTGTCTAATGCTTTTAGACTCTTTTCTCAAGAGGAAAAGCACCAAGAACTCTAGCAGATTACAAGTCAAATTGAATCTCTGGCATTTATGACTGATGCAAGGCGTAATTCTGGTAACAACAACAATCAAAAGGCGTGGATACTTAAGGAAGACCCACTTATAAATCTGGAAACAAACTGGGAATGTTGGTAATGCAGCTAAGAAAACAAACACTTATTTTCGTTCTCACTACAAGACTTCTGGTCATCCTATTGATAGGTGTTTCAAGCTACATGATTATTCAAGTAACTTCAAAGGAGGTGCTAAAGACAAGAGGTTTGCTCCGATTACTCAAGTTGAGCCTTCATCTCGTTCTGATGGGAGTACTTCTCTTAGTGTTGAACATTTTTAATTTTTTTTAATCTTTGTCCACCCAAAGTAGGAACATTAAAATTTTAGTTTTGGACCGGATTACGGGACTATTTCTTTTATAAACCTCCAAGGCATCATCGGATAACAAGCGAGTACTATAAAATAGAGTATATAATAATAATTCTCATTCGAAAATAAGCGAGAAACCCTAATTAATTAGCTACGTTGTTCCCCCAAATCGCTTTATCCATTCATCTCTTTAACTACCAATCCAAGCAATCAATTCAATTCATCTCCGTTGTAATGGCGATTCCAAACGGCGACGACGATTTGAAAAACGTTAATAACAGTAAGAAGCCTGTGTTTCTCACTAAAGCTCAACGCGAACAGTTAGCTCTTCAACGCCGTCAAGACCAAGTCGCCGAGCAAAAACGTCAGCAACCGCCGCAACCACCTCAGCAGCAGCACCATTCCGATCGAGATCACGGTCACTCTTCTCGGCACCGGAGAGATCGAGATGAGAGAGATCGAGAGAGAGATAGAGAGAGGGAGAGAGATAGGGATAGAGATAGGCAGCGTGATAGGCAGAGAGATGAGGAGCATAAGGAGAGAGAGCGAGCGAGAGAGGCGAAGTTAGCGGAGAGAGAGAAGGAGAAGGAGTTGGAAGCGATTAAGGAGCAGTATTTAGGATCGAAGAAGCCGAAAAAGAGAGTGATTAAGCCGAGTGAGAAGTTTAGGTTTTCGTTTGATTGGGAGAATACGGAGGATACGTCCAGAGATATGAATTCCTTGTATCAGAATCCGCACGAGGCGAGGTTGTTGTTTGGGAGAGGGTTTAGGGCGGGGATGGATAGGCGAGAGCAGAAGAAGCTTGCGGCGAAGAATGAGAAGGAGTTGAGAGATGAGATTAGGAAGAAGGAAGGTGTGGAGGAGAATCCCGATGAGATGGAGGCGCAGAGGTTGAAGGATCAGGCAGCTGAGTTGTATGATACGTTTGATATGAGAGTTGATAGGCATTGGTCGGATAAGTTACTTGAGGAAATGACTGAGAGAGATTGGAGAATTTTTAGAGAGGATTTTAATATTTCGTACAAGGGGTCTAGGATTCCGAGGCCTATGAGGAGTTGGGCGGAGAGTAAGTTGAGTTCGGAGTTGTTGAAGGCGGTGGAGAGAGCGGGGTATAAGACGCCTTCGCCTATTCAGATGGCGGCGATTCCTCTTGGTTTGCAACAACGGGATGTTATTGGTGTTGCCGAGACTGGTTCGGGAAAGACTGCTGCTTTTGTGCTTCCTATGCTTACTTATATAACCAGGTTGCCTCCGATTACCGAGGAGAATGAGGCTGAGGGTCCGTATGCGGTTGTGATGGCGCCTACTCGAGAACTTGCTCAGCAGATTGAGGACGAGACTGTTAAGTTTGCTCATTATTTGGGGATTAAAGTTGTTTCGATTGTTGGTGGTCAGTCTATTGAGGAACAAGGGTTTAAGATTAGGCAAGGTTGTGAGGTTGTCATTGCTACTCCTGGTCGTCTTATTGATTGTTTGGAGAGGCGATATGCTGTTCTGAATCAGTGTAATTATGTTGTTCTTGATGAGGCTGATCGGATGATTGATATGGGTTTTGAACCACAGGTTGTAGGGGTTTTAGATGCAATGCCTTCTAGTAATTTTAAACCAGAGAATGAGGATGAGGAGCTTGACGATAAAAAGATTTACCGCACAACTTATATGTTTAGTGCTACCATGCCACCTGCTGTTGAGCGCCTTGCTAGGAAGTACTTGAGAAATCCTGTTGTTGTTACTATTGGTACTGCAGGAAAGGCAACTGACCTTATTACTCAGCATGTTATTATGGTCAAGGAAACGGAGAAAATGTATAGGCTGCAGAAGCTACTTGATGATCTTGGTGATAAGACTGCCATTGTGTTTATAAACACCAAGAAGGCTGCTGATTCCCTTTCCAAGGGTTTGGATAAGGCTGGATATAGGGTTACAACTTTACATGGTGGCAAGTCACAGGACCAGAGAGAAATTAGCTTAGATGGTTTTAGGGGCAAGAGGTTTAATGTTTTAGTGGCCACTGATGTAGCAGGACGAGGTATTGATATTCCTGATGTGGCGCATGTGATTAATTACGACATGCCTGGCAATATCGAAATGTATACACATCGTATCGGACGAACTGGTCGTGCAGGGAAGACGGGTATAGCCACAACATTCTTGACTCTACATGACACTGATGTTTTTTATGACCTCAAGCAGATGCTTATTCAGAGTAACAGTCCTGTTCCGCCGGAGTTGTCTAGACATGAGGCTTCCAAATTCAAACCTGGTTCAGTTCCGGACAGACCACCTCGACGCAATGACACAGTTTTTGCTCATTGAGACAGTGAGGTACTATCAAGACTCCAAAAGCACAAGAATATCTGCTGCAACAGCCCACTAGCCGTTGAAATGAAGGTTGGGTATTTTTGATGTACTAAAATGGTAACTGAGTACTATGCTATTGATTCTCTTAAATGTTATGCTTCTATTCTCTCAGTCTCTGTTAAAGATGATAATTTTGGAATTGCTGTAAGAACCATATGTTTTTTTAGTTCGATAAATGTGTTATTACTGTCTTTATTATGACGAGGAACAAGTTCTTTTTCCTTTAAAATTTCTGTTGCTATTTAGAGATAAAATTATTGTAATTCTTGTGTAGGTTAGGCAGCAGGCACATCGTGGAAGTAGATTATGAGAATGTTCTAGGTTAGGGTAGTAGAATTACCAAGCCTTTTTCCTTGTCTTTGATTACTATTATATTATGCTGGAACGTCATTCCACAGGTAAGATGATTTTTTTTTTTTTTTTTTGGTTAGTACTTACTTAGATAATTAAATTTAAGATAATAACAAGAAGAAAAGTGAACAACCGTAGTGGCCAAGGTCCTAGGGGAGAGAAACAAGCTCGTAAGATCTATTATACTATGCACGGGTTTTTATTTTAATGTTGTAGGTTAAGTATCATTTTTTTGTATTACAAAATTAGAACCTTATTTGCAGCAACAAACTGTGATTTGATTGGAGAGGCTTTGGAACAAATATGTGATGTTTATGCTGTGGCACAATCAGTATTGCTAATTGATAGTTTTTACTTTTAACATGTGGTAAGAAAAGATATTTCCTAATATGCGGAGATGAAGAACTGTAATTAGGGTCTTAGGAAACTATTTCACTCAATTAACTTGTTAGGAAACAATTATAAATGCATTATGATTATAAATTATTGGGATACAGTTTTGAAATCTTTGGAGGTCTATGATTTTTGTGCCGACAATAATTTAGCTGTTATGTTACTCTATGCATTTGGCTTAGATGTTTGAAGTTTTCCTCTGGGGATTTTACATGATACTGATTATTATTGCAGGCCACTTCTGTAAGTTAAGATCTCATCATCTCTTTATGCTGAGCTTATGTTCTGTGCAATCATTCCCTCTTGTATGTATCTCTAGCATTTTGTTGGGCGCCAAAACTGGATTGTCCAGTTTCTCAGTTTAATTGGGTAACGTGGGTAACATCGATGGAGGCTCCCCGTCAAAAATGGTAATGCAGAATGCATACAGTCAATGACCGGGGATTTTTGGACACAGGTTTGGCTAAAAACGATGTTTAACAGTCTACTAGAGAAAGAACTCTCGCAGATGTTTTGATTTTTTTTTTTTTAATGCTTGTTACATTCTTTTCAAAACTTGGTTTGGCTCTAGATCATAGTGCAAGGGATGCAATACAGCTAGAGCTACTGTTGAAAACGAAAGAATTACAAAAAACTAAAGAAGAGAGGTCTTTTCCTTCGTATAACGAGTTTTAGATCATATTGTTTGCTACTTATTTCATGTTTTTTCCCGTTTTCGTTTTGTTCTTAGGTGAGATAGGCAAAAACAATCGGCAAGTTTCAAGTCTGTCCCTTTGCAATGTTTATTTTAATAACAATCGTTTGAGTCATATGTTGACTTGCAAAAAGATTTAGATATGAATTTTAAAAATAATATGTATGTAAGAAAATAAACAAAGACACGTCACGCAAATATTTGGAGGTCTAGGCCATGCAAATTATCAGAGGTTCGTGTTTAAATTTAAATTTTTATATCTGACATAAAAAAAAAATACTTTTTTTTATAAATGCTAATTGCCTATTTTAGGGTCTAAGTATCTAACGGATAGCAAATCGTTTGCAAGATATTATTTCCCCAGCAAACAGTCGTAGCTTTCCTTTCCTTAATAATAATATTATAATAAGATTATAACATATTAAATGGCTTAGAATAAAAGAGTTTAACCTCATTTTATAATTTAAATATATCGTAAAACTCTTTAAAATATGTAAGTTTGATGATACAAATTATTTTTATTATAAATCCATGGATTACTTAGTTCTGTAGTCACAGATTGAAAAATATTATGTATTTGAAAAATTTCCCAGAATATGATGAAGAAAGGGTGAAGTTGAATGTACAGTTCACTTAATTGACAGATTTATATCATTTTTCAATAATTCAGCCCGCTAGTTTGCCAATATAATGGATGCATCCCTTTGATTTCGAGTAGTGGTTACGGTTTTATAATTTATAAATCAACACTTCACATCACTTATCTTTGTGATCATTGAAGTGCAACTATATTTAAATGAATATTTGTGAATTCAATTATTGTTGTAACTTGTACGATAATCCGTAATCGTATCCGGATCGCTTAAAAATTAGAAAATTTATGCACTTTAAGGCCGGACTCGGGCAAAAATTCTCCATAGTGGAACTTTAGAAGGTCCAAACCCTTCTTTTCTAAAAGCTTAAAACAAAGCATTGCGAATAAAAATATCAGGTATAATTCAGCTTTACCATAGATATAATATGCAAATTTCAACAGAATTTGATTGTAATTATTATGCCTCACAAGCTAAGTTGTATTACATAAGACTTCCAGCTGTACGTAAAAAAAACTTGAAATTTGTCTGAGAATAGCCAGGATGAGAAGCCAGTGCTGCATCCAGATTATTCATCTGCATCCTCTTTGTGACCCTTGCATCCTCTACAGCAGAGATTAGAATATAAATAAATGGATTGTAATGGTAAATGAAAGAAATCATTATAAAGGTAATTTCTACCAGGGAAAGGACAATTTGCTCCTCTCTTTTCATCATGGATATATCATTCAAATTAATACTGTTTCATAAATTACAAATCTAAACAGACACTTCAACATGATTTCATATATGTTACTACCAAAACTCAGTAACTAATAACAAATAACATTCTTGAAACCTGATCATCAGCGCTATGAGCATTGAGCAGGCTGCAAACGATCTCATTTCAAAACCTTGCAAAATCGCTACTTCAAAGTAGAAGCGTAATTGTCACACTAATACTATAGGTGACAGATAATAATATTTATGATCTACATAATTTTATCATGCTCGATAAACAGATCAAATGCATTGAACATGGTCTGAGTAGCGATATTTATTCTCACCTAGACAAAAAAAATTGAATCATATTGGACACATTCATTGTCTAGAATCAAATCGACACCTTGTTATAATGTTGCAAAACACTTATACTTTCATGTTTTGCAGCGAAATAACACTTAAAAACATTGCTAGTGATCTTCTACCCTAGTTAAAGAGTTCAGATAATCTACAGGGAGCAAGCAAATGATGCCAGCATTAAATCATTTGTACAATAGCAAACAGCAATTCCATTTGATCAGAGAGATCCTAAACTGCGACACTTCCATTCCTGTGAATCTAGAAAAATACCCACTTGTCCCCCTACTCACGTATAAACTTTATCAGAATAAAAACAAATAAAAAGTCCCGACAAGATTCACTGCAACAATTTAACTTAAAAGAAGAAGCCCCAAAGCTAAAGAAAGGGACACCAAGTTCTAGGTATCATCAGTTTGATACTGGTTATGATTAAAAGGAAAATATTTGCTATAGTGACGAAACTGGTAAAAGTAACAGGCCAGATAGGAGTAGCGAACTCTTCCTAGGATTTATGTAAAGAATATTGTGAAACTTGCTTTCTTTGATAGCAGTGAATCATGAACTTCAGAGTTCATAATAGGCTAAATTGTGATTTTTACAGAGAGAGTATATTAATTTCAAGATCACTTGATTTATAGGCACACTTCGTGTTAGGATGTTCTGATTTTTTTTCGGCACACTGTGTTAGGATGTTCTGACTTTTTCAGGCACACTTTGGGTTAGGATGTTCTAATTTTTCTCGTTGGTTTGCCATGTTGGTCTTTAGATGGCCTATTTACGATTTGATATTGTTAAATATGCTTATGAAAAGAAAGTACGATACCAACAACATGAATTTAACCAAGCTGCTAGAATTCATATAATAGTATTGCAAATACAAGATAGCTAAGGAAGTACCTAAGAGCGACCATGTTACACACGTAGGAAGTGCGTGGAAAGATAAAATTGCGAGCCAACAGGGGAACGACATTAATGACTGAATCTCTCCGCTCAACTCTAAACTTGACGAAAAGAACAAGGCACCTTGCAGCATATAGAATGGATGAGGATAGTTTCGCGGGAACTGCCAAGCAAAAGGAGTTGTCACCTAAGTACATCAAATTTTTATAATTTTCACGTATTATGTAACAACCATTAACAACATTATGCGACAGATGCACGTCCAACCACTTGAGGTTTTTCAAATCATAAGCACCAACAAGAGTGTGACATTTCTCGTAACTAAAGTAGAGCACGTCATCAGCAACTGCAGAGACCGGATCCCAGGCGCGGCCTGGAAAATCAGAAACAATACGTTTCCATTCATCAGAGTTAGGATAGTAAGCACAGATGGAAGGTGAAGGAAGTGAGCCTTTTTCCAAGTGAAGGATGATACGATCGTTAGAAGGGTCTGGCAGCACAAACAGAGACACGGTGCAACCTTGTAATTCAGAAGGTAAAGTGATGTCCTCCCACGAATCAGTGGCGGGATTAAACAGCTGTGGACAAAGGTCCCAGAATCCCATGTTGTAGATCTTTCCACCAAGGCAAGTAGCATTGGCAAAAAGGGGTCCGAAAATTGGCTTCGGATTTTTGCACCACGTCGCTGTGTGGTGACTGGCTAATCGAAACAGAGCTGAGCCCTTGTAAAAGGTATCAGCGGGGTTTTCGGATACACACAAGCCAATATCAGTGATCTCTTTTGAAGTTTCACAGCCGCCAAACATATAGACTGAATCACCCAAACTCAACAATGTATGAAGTCCAGAACAAGCAAACAGAGGAGGCAAGATATTGAGATGAACTTCATCCTCCTCTAGATCCACAATGTGAAACTCCAAATGCTGAAAACTTTTATCACCACAAACTCGTCGTAGATTAAACTGAGACTGCACCAGAATTCTCGTCGACATTTTCAAATAAACGAGCTGCTTTCAACAACAAGTGGAATTAGAGACGACAAAGATTGTTGGGTAAGTAATAGTTTACACCCGACGGAAAAAAACTAGAAATGAGAAACAAAAAGAACATATAATTATGTTTAAAAGTACGAAACTACACAAATATCACAAACAAATACAA
>PHNY01151727.1:2810-15487 GCA_003724115.2 Anethum foeniculum
AAATTTATTCTTCATAGAGGCATGATCATTAGAATGAACTTCTTTCTATTACTCTTCAACAGACTTCAAGCTTTACTTCCATGTTTTGATTCTTTGTATTTGTAGCACAAGATTTGTATCATTCGTGTTTCCAGTTTTACTTCAATCACAAATAATCTCAGACGCATAAAGAATCTTTCTATATTAATAATTGATTTGATAGTTGTCAGATTCAATATGGAAAGATTATATTATATAATCACTAATTAAGGTAAGATTTGAATTGTTCTTAACAGTTTCTTTTCAAAAAACATACATTACGATTGACATATTTTGCATAATGTACACTTGATAAACTGCTGAAAAAACAATTTACAAACCTACAAACAGATTTTCAAGCGGAGAACATGAATGATGCTGATTACAAAAGGTAATCGATATGATTCTATATGATTTATTTTAATAACATTTTTGGAATACGTATTAACAATTTTTGAAGTTCGTTCCATTTAGTATTCTACTTTATGATTCATCACATGTTTATAGGTTGTCATTGTTTTCTGAAGTTTACATTTTAAGAGGATTATGCAGTGTTTTCAGCTAAGAATTCTTCAACGTATCAGAGTTTAGCAAATGTGTTATTAATTTTACTACATATAATTAAATTATATCATCATGGTCTGTGTTATTAATTTTACTATATATAATTAAATTATATCATCATGGTAGTTGGAATATATTTTATGTTTTATATAATCACTGTTTTAGTTGGGTTTTTAGAGGAATCTACTATGGATTCATCACATGTTTCAATTTATCATTGTTTTTAGTTAGGGTTTTTAGAGGATTCTACTATAGATTTTGCTAAAGATTCTTTATGCTAACAATGTTTAGCAATTGTTTATGAATTTTAATACATATCTTTTTGTTTATAGTGAGAACTTGAATGATGGTTTGACTAACGAGACACTGAACATTGGAAACAAAATCATGGGTTTGAGTAAGGATGAATCTTTCCTTATTATCTAATGTAATAGCTTCTTTATCAAAGAATGAGAAAGAATGGCTCGTTAAAACTGGTTTGGAATCTCTGTTGATGTTTAATATGATTGAATAAATTTCATTGCGCCTATTGTATTTTGGGTTCCAATATGTTTCTAGGATAAACAAGCATGATTTTACGATTTTTTAATATAACTTGTTTTCCTTAAATACAACACGATATCTGGTTAAATTGTGTGCTCTTATATGTGTTCTATAATACGAAGTGTGCCTAATGTTTTTCTACCCAGCTTTAAAAATGCTATGCTTATAATCTTCAATAATCTGTTAACAGATTTTCCTTAGAAATCTATATGTACTCTAATCTCGTAGTTGTTCCGGTAAAAATACCAGCATATTATTCACTTAACAATTCATTTTCGGGTTACTATCTAGGCATAAATAGTCAGATTTTCAGTCTGACTATTTTATGCATATTTATGTGTTGATTGGGATCTCTTTAAAAAAAATATGTTGATTAGGATCTAACATATTATGAAATCAGGTGGCTACTGTGACCGGGTGTTCTCTTGATTGTTCCCTTAACAAGGTATTAATCTTTTGTCATTTTAATGTGTTAGTCGGATTCTATTTAGTGCTATTTTTTGTTTCTACTTTTCAAAAATGTTTTGCTTATAAGGCAAAGTGATATGTTTACAGGTCCATAGTGGTCTGGTAATATTTCCAATAAAAGACCACCAAACTGAATACTAGTAATACATTACAAGTTACTAAGTAGTCACAAATAGTCATATTTTTGACTGTCTATTTAAGAATAATTATGTGTTAACTGTTTCCAACATACCATTATTTTATCCCGTACAACGCTACCCTTATGTGATATTTTGAATGTATAGTCAGTTGACTGTTAACTTTCAATCAGCTCCTCACTTAACTAGTGTAAAAATATTCTGAAAAGTTAATAATGTCTTAAAGTTCACTTAATTCTTGACCTTATGACACACATAGAAAGCTTGTAGAATTCACCCATTTTCTAAAACTATAGTGTTCTTCTTTGTTGCAGTTAGGTACATAATTCTATGCCGAGAGTCGCTTTATGGATAATAAATAATTTTATCTCGAGCCATCATTGCTCGAACCGAAGAGTTTGAACAAAGATGGCATGATGTTATTGCTGAGCTTGGATTAACTGAACACAGACCTGCATATTCTAATGATGAAGCAATGGTTGTTTAGCTTAGGACTATTTTGAGTTATAAGAGTTCTATGTTCTTCTTCAATCACTTTGTGCAAAGAGGTAATACATCATCAGAATTCTATTAATATCACGCCAGTGCTATTGATAAACATAGGAACAATAATTCCTATATGTATTCTTATAATCAATTGAGAATTATGTATTGTTATTAATAAATTATTTTCTACTTGTAGGTTTGGACTACAGGTTGCTAATGGTTTGGCTCAAGTTTGCTGTAGTAGCTGTAATAGATGTATTAGATTTAAGGGTTAAGTATGAAGTAGGTGACTGACTGTGTTCAGAAAACTCAAATAGGTCACTCATTGCAAATTTGACTTAATTTGATCATCAATTAACTTAATTTTACCGTTTTGTTAAAGTCGAAAATTGAAATTAACCAAAATTGAAAAATGATAACATAGGTGGGTAGAGCTCATTTTGGGCTTCAATATAGTTCCTAAAACTTGCTATTTGGCTCAAGGAAATATGGCTTTGATTCTTCTATTTTTGAGATTTTAAAGAACCAAAGCCAGATTTCATCATGATTACTTGAGCCAAATAGCAAGTTTTAGTAACCATATTGAATCGGAAAAAAAGCTGTGCCCACCTATGTTATCATTTTTCAATTTTGTGTAATTTTAATTTTCGACTATAACAGAATGATCAAATTAAGTTAATTGATGATCAGTTTGAGTCAAATTTGTAATGAGTGACCTACTTGAGTTTTTTGGACGCAGTCAGTCATCTACTTGATATTTAACCCTTAGATTTAATAGAGGAAATAGGATGTTTGGAAGTTTATGCGGTCTACTAAGCTTTTGCATTCGCACCTGTAGTACATTTGTACTTACGACTGAGATAAAGTCACTTGCACTTGTGTTTTATCTATTTTTTTGGTTGATGTTGAATTAATAAGTGGCTAAAATTCTAAATATTATCAAAAACCCTTACATAAATATCTAATATTATCTTGTAACGATTGTTAAAGCTTTACATTGAATTATCAAGTAAAAACACAGTAAAGAATCTCATTGTTTAAAAAATATAAAGTAAGATTTTAAATAGTAAAATTTGTATACTTTTAAGTACATGCTAAATAATATGAACATTTTGAAAGATGGCTAAAAGAACCCTTTGCAAAATCTAGTAATAGTAATTTTTAAAAAGAAATACTTATGTATTTTGTACAAAATGAATATTATTTTGACTTATTCTATAGTAGTTGGAATAATTACAACAAAGATTTTTTATAAAGTGTATTTTTTATTAGTTATTAATTTATTGAAAAACAAATATTTTCTAAAAAATCAAATATTTAAATTACAAAATTCTCCAAATTATTTCTATTGTAAGATTTTTTAAGTGTTTTGTATTTGTTTAATGAAAGTTTCTCTAAAATGGTTTTTAATAAGAAATATTAGTGAAGAATGATTATTTTTTTGTTAATATTTTTGTACCTAGATTCCCTTAAATGTTCTATTAAAAAGCATTAAATTATTAACGAGTTTCTTACTAACACTTAAGAAAAATGGATTAAAAATTTTGTGACTTCATATATTTCCTTTGATGAGTTCTTCATAGATTTTCTTAAATGTTTCATTTGATCATATTAACTCTCTTATATTACTTATTAATAAATAAGTTTGTGAGAGAAAAAGATTATCCTAAGTATTTTATATAAGTTTAACAAGATTATTTTTAACGTTTTTTGTTTAATAAAATTATTTTATTCAAAAAATAATTTTTTGAATGATTTTTTCAAAAACAAATTTCTATTCTACATGAAAATAAAGATGATAGATATTTTATTAATAAAATTAAAAGGCAAATTTTATAGGACAGCGATTAGACCAGCTTTGTTATATGGGTCGGAGTGTTGGGCATTAAAAAAGGCCCAAGAATATAGATTAGAGGTAGAAAAAAATGCAGATGTTAAGGTGGATTTGTGGTCCTACCATGTTGGATAGATTGTCTACTTTTGCATTCGAAATTATATATATTTTTATATATTACAAAATGTTTGTTGGATATGTTGTGTTTTCCTTGAATTTTTTTGGATAGGTATTTGGGGAATTCAAAGCATGAAGTTTTGAGTGAGATTTTTATAAAAGATTAAGTTCGAGGTATAAAAGGGTGGTGTGCAAATAAGGGGAATACAAGTGACTCACGACAGTATTGAGTATTGTATATCTTTTCTAATAGTTAATTTTACTCATTTACACACACAAGCAGGGGTTTTTGTGAAACAGCCTCTTCATTCAATTCTTTGAGTGAGGTAAGATGCGTACATCATGTCTCATTAGTATTTATTCTGTTAAGAATTTGGTCCTTTTAAATAGTTATTATTTTAAATATTAATAATTAAGACTTCATTAAGTTTTGTATCAAAATATAAACTATTACTTTTTAATCATAAAATTCGTTAAAGTGTTTTGTAAAAGACATTCTTTGTGTGTAAAATTGTTTTTTTTTTAAATTTTGTGGTCTTTTATCTAAAACTAATTTACTATTTCAATTACATAAATCAGATTTTCTTAAGTGTTGTACATTGAAATATCAATTATTATACTTTTATTTATCCTAATTGTAATAACTTTTATCTATTAGAAAAAATGAATGATACTCCCCTTATTCAAATAACTTTTTAAGATAATAATTTTAAGATTTGAAGAAATTTTTTAAATTATTTTATATTGTACATGAAAATAAAGATGGTACATTTTTTTAAGTTTGTTGTAACTAGATTTTCTTACGTGTTTAAGCATAATATATTATTATTTTTAGATATGTGATTTTTAAAATGGCAAACTTCATATTCGGTTAAGTGTTTTTATCAAAGCATTAATTATTTTATTTTTTGTTCTGCTATTTTTAAAAAAAAAAGAAAAGTTTGACAGATTGTAATATTTGCTTAAGTGTTGTATTTTGATTTATAATTATCCTATTATTATTTGATTAAATAAGATTATTTCTTGTATTTTGTATCTTACATTTTATTTAAAAAAATAATGATATAATTTTGTTAAACAATCACAACAAAAGAAATTATAATATTATTATTGGTTAATCACAACAAAGTTAGAATTTTAAAATACTCTTGTATTGATTTTTTTAATACAATGCTCTACTAATTGACTTTTTTATAATATAAGATTTTGCTATTTTGCGCATATAACATTCTCCTAAGTGTTTCTAATTTTGAATACAAGACTCTTCATAGATTCTATTAATTTTATAGATGCTCCTAAATACAAAATTCTTTTAAATATTTTTTAATATAAGATTTTCCTAACTGTTTTTTATTATAAGATTCACTTGAGTATTTTTTAATATAAGATTCCAGTAAATATTTTTTATTTTTAATTGAAGCTTTCTTCAAAATTTTTAATATGAATACAAAGATTTCTTTCCCACCATTTTTGATGATTTCTTATTAAGTATTACATTTTGAGAAATTGTATCCAAAATGTTTTAAGTATTTATTAATATAAGATTATTTTTATTTTCAAGTATTTTATAATATCAAAAACTTTTAAGGAAATCTTATACTAAAAAATACTTAAAATATTCTAACATTAAAAAACACTTAAAAAATACAAATAATCACATATTAGTAAATACTTGAGACAATCCTAATATTTTTATAAGAATAAATTCGTACAAGAATAAATTATTTAATTAAAATTAATATATAAATTAAAAAATCTATAAAAGATAGAATAAATTAAAATTAATATATTACAAGAATTTTGGAAAACTCAAAAAGGTTGTAGCGTACAAAATTGTTAATATATATTCTAATAAACAAATTATTTAATTTAATAGAATATTGTAGATTGCTCATACGTATTTCGCATTCTTAAAAGTACATTAAAAACCTAAAAATTGGAAATAGAACGTCAAAGATTATGTTGTGTAAAAAAATTTAATAACATATGTTGGATGAATACTCAAATGAACCTAAGAAAAATTTGGTATAAAAATAAATTATTATTTTATATTCTTTAATATATTTGAAAAATGTTCAAAAAAATAACATTGAAAACTTACTCCTGAAAAATATTCAATGAAATCGGAAGACGAACAATCTTGTTAAAAAGTTATTTAAAGAGTTTTTGGAATATTTTAAAAAATCTTAAAACTCTTTAGAGGATCTTCAAATGATATATAATAAAGTAGTGATAATTTATTATATTTTATTTACAAATACCTTAAAGAATCTATATTTTATTGTATTTATTAATACTTCATTTTAATAAAAAATCATGAGAAAATAAAAAAATGAGAAATTTTTTAAATTGTAGATTCTCTTAGGTATATATTTTGAGAAAATTTAAAAAAAATACTTAAAAGTTTATTTTTAAATACAAGATTTTAGGTATTTACAAAAAATACTTAAAAATACAAAGAATCACATATTTGTAAAAAATTAAGAAAATCCTAATATTCTTGTAAGTGTCTTTTAATATAAAATTCTTTTAAATATGTTTAATGAAAAACGCTCTTTGTCAAATAAAATAATATAAAATGCACATAAATAATTCCCTCTAGTGTTTTTTATATAAGAGTTTTTTAAGTGTTTTTTAAATAAATTAAGATTCTATAAATTATTTTGTATGTTTTAATACAAGATTCTCTTATATGTTTTTTATTTTTTTACAAATAGTCAGTTTTTCGAAAACACCTTAAAAAATCTATAAAAGATAGAATAAACTAAAATTAATATATTAGAAGAAATTTGGAAAACTCAAAAAGAATGTAGCGTACAAAATTGTTAATATATATTCTAAAAAAATAAATTATTTAATTTAATAGAATATTGTAGAAAGCCTATACATATTTCGTATTCTTAAAAGTACATTAAAAACCTAAAAAATGAAAAATAGAAAGTCAAATATTATTTTGTGTAAAAAAAAATTAATAACATATGTTGGATGAATACTCAAATGAACCTAAGAAAAAATGGTATAATAATAAATTATTATTTTATATTCTTTAATATATCTTAAAAATGTTTAAAAAAATACCATTGAAAACGTACTCCTGAAAAATATTCAATAAAATCGTGTGAAAAATTATTAAAACACCATAAAGAATCTTGTAAAAATTTATTTAAAGAGTTTTTGGAACATCTTAAAAAATCTTAAAACTCTTTATAGGAAATTATATATAATAAAGTGATACTTTATTGTATTTTAATTACAAATACCTTAAAGAATGTATATTTTATTGTATTTATAATACTTCATATTATTAATTAAATCATGAGAAAATAAAAAAATGAGAGATTTTTTTAGTTGAAGATTCTCTCAGGTATTTCATTAAAAGTTAAATGGTATTTTGAGAAAATCAAAAAATCATTTAAAAGATTTATTTTTAAATACAAGATTTGTTAGGTATTTATGTGTTCAATTATGTATTGAAATATTTGATCAGCTAAAAGAATTTCTGAAAAATTGCAGCTAAAGTGTATAATATATCTATTGTCAACAAAAGAGTTGAGCTTGTAAATGATTTCACCAGCAATAAATTTTTTAAACAAGTAGTTCATGACACTGAACACTACACCGGTTAATACATAAGCCATGCAAAAAAGAATTCAGGGTGCAGTAATATGTTGGACATGATTCACTCTAAACATAGCTCGGAAAATATAGAAGACCTCTGTTCATCTACTCGGGTTATACGTTTACATGTATATGTCGCAACTAAAACATCAAACTTAATCCCATATTGTGGTTTAAGCATGGAATCTCAGTAGAAAAGAGTTTCATTGTCCATCTTTCTTCCTTTAGAACACCTTCAGATGCTATTTCACAGATTATCTGGAAAAAAATACTAGGGAAAAAATACTAACCATAACCAACTATAACATTTAATAACTTTATATAATACAAATGTACTACCTTCTATAAGTTTTTATAAATAAAATTTAAAAGTTTTTCCTCAAAAATAAATTTCCTCAAAAAATATCCAGCAAAAAAATGTTTCTCGAAAATAAATTTTTTCGGAAAACTTTTCCCATAAAAAGATTTTTGGAAAAAAAAATTTGAAAAAAATTTTGACAAAATATTTCGTGAAAAATTTACTGAAAATTTTTTTGTCTAAAATTAAATTTTCCAAGAAAACATTTTTGGAAAGAAGTTTTTGAAAAAGAATTTCGAAAAAAAAATTTAAATAAATAATTTTTGCAAAACTAAAACCACTAGATCATTGTGAATTTTTATGATATCATTAATAATTTAATATGAAGGTTAAATACAAGGGTGCTCATAATTTATTTATAAATATTTTATCACACGGATCATGACTTAAATTTATTAATTTGTAACATAAATGTGTAAATACAAAATATTTTTTTGATTTTATACGTAACATTGTGTTCTCAAATTGATAAATATGATGATTATAAATAAATAAATTAAACAAATAATGGAGAGAGAAAGTGAGAGAGCGAGAGTAAGCAACAGTAAAAAATTTCAAATCACTAATGGAAGAAAGGGAGATCTGTTCAAGGATTTGGGGGGAAGAGGACAGATAGATGGGAGGAAGTGGTGGCAATATCACTGGCTAGATATGAAGAAATCAGAAAGGAAGCAAAACAGCTGGGAGCTATCCTGGATAAGTCAATAGAAGCAGAAAGCCATGGAATACTTAGGTATGCACTTAATAGACTGGTAAGAATTAAGAAATGTGTTGATGCTAACACCTTAGAGGAGGTTAAGAGAGGAAATGAGCTGGCGATAGAGAGGGCGAAAACTGTTGCTCAACAATTAGGAAGGCCCAATAGTTATGCTTTTGGATGAAAAGGAGCAACTCTGAATCAACAAGGGAGAAGAAGCTTTTGAAGAATTTATTAAACACCACCGAAGCTGGATTGACCGAAATACTCACGTACTTGCTTTCGGGGGTGATGTTGAAGGTAAAAGAATGGGAGTTAATCACATACACTATAAAACATTGAAAGGGGTAGCATCTAAAGAATATGAAGATTCATTGGGAGCGAATTCTTATGTGGAAGCTTTATTAGGGGAGAACTCAAAATACCCAGCTAAGAAGCTAGAGGATGGAGAGAAAGGAGAATGGAAAGTTGTCAATAGTAAGAGGAGTAAGGCCTCAAAACAAAGGGAGCAAAGAGGAAAAATCTTTGTAGCAAAGATACAACCTAATGCCACTGCAAGAGATGTATGGACTTTCTTCCAAAAAGGAGGGAGGATTCTGGACATAATATTACCAAAGAAGAGAGATAAGTATAACAATAGGATTGGCTTTGTTAAGGTCAAAAATGAAAAAGTAGCCCAAAGTGTAGTCAAGGCACTGAAACATAAGGAGTTGTTAGGGACAAAAAATGGATCTTAAAGTGGTTTTTGCGAATCACCAAGGTAAAAAACATGATTAGAAAAAGGAAGTTAAGAGCAAGTCAAGAGAAAAGGAAAGTGAGCTCAAGATTCCACCAGTTAACATTCAAACTGGTATTAAAAGAGACAGTGAAAGAGCTTCTCAACCGGAACTTTCTTTAGAAGACAAGCAGGTAACATTGGAGCCTCAGGGTAATGATTGCTTTTTAAACAGTATGATTGGGTTTTCCATTTTTCCAATGGATGGAGATATTTTGGTTCATATTATGAAAGAACTAGGAGTAAATAATATTGTTGTCAAGGAATTAAGCTGTTGGAAATTTCTGTTTACCTTTTCTTCGTCAATAGAAAGAGAAGTTTTTGCTTGGAAAAGGTTAAAAGAATGGATTGAAGGTGTTAGAAAGCCAAGTGAGGAGGATCTTTTAGTTAAAAGAAAATTAGTAGTGGAAGTAAGGGGTTTACCATTGAATGTATGGTCTGAAAATAACCTTAAAAAAAGTTGTAAAAGATTTAGGCAACTGGGGATGGTGGATTAATAGGCCGGATACATCTCGTAAGTTTGAAAATCCAAAAATTTGTTTGTTCACTAAAAGTTGGGATGCAATTCAGAAGGACTTTCCAATAAAAGTTGGAAAAGTTACTTATAAATCCAAGTTGGTGGAGGTACCACATGATCACTCCAAGGATTCTAGAGTGCTGGAAGAGGACAGAATTTAGTCTCAAGAATTATTAAGAAGGTCAAATATTGAGCAAAGAAAAGAGGTTAGGGAGGAATTGGATATTAGAGATAGAGAAAGTGAAGCATCACTAGAATAAGAAAAGGAGAACACATCATCTCTCATTTCCAGGGTCTCAAACTCTATTGTTTAGAGTGAGGGAAAGAATAACTCTCCTTCTAAAAAAAGCTCAAGTAAAGATCGAAATGGAGAACTTTTTTGGGATTACCCAGAGTCGATAGATAGGAGGGACAAGTTGTTGGTTCAAACGGGATATCTTGAGAACGTAAATAGCTCTCAAAGAACCATTTGCAACCTAATGCAAAAGATCAAATTGAAAGGAGTTGGTAGACCAAGAAGGAGAAGAGGAAATAAGAATCCTTTTGATCTTTGTCTTTCAAGGAGAATGTTCTAGAAAAACAAGGAAGTAACAAATGAAAGTAGAGCTTTTCCAATAATAAGTAAGAAGTTATCATTGGAAGGTAGCAGAGAAGAAGCACAAAGAATTGTGGAGGTTGCTGAGCAGCTGGGCTTACAACTGTCACAAAACAGGAAGGATGTTGTTAAAGCAGTAACTGATCAGTTACTAACAGGTAACATCTAGACCCATATTTTTAGTTTAAGTTTTATAAATAGGTTTATCATGAACTGTTGCAAAATATTGAGTTGGAACATTAGGGGTATGAGGAAAAGTAGAAACAAAAGAAATCTGAGAGAACTGAACAGGAAATTTGAGCCTAACATCATATGTATTTAAGAAACTACGATGAGTGATTTTCAAGAGAAGGACATAGAGTTAATATGGAATTAGGAAGGCCTTAAATCAATATTCCAACCTGCTAATGGGCACTCTGGGGGTTTAATCGTTGGTTAACTATGAAAGTATGCAGAATTGTCTAAGAATAAACCAAAAGGTTTTACTTACTGGACATTGCTTTTGTGTCTTCAATATATATGGACCACAATCATGCAACAATAAGAAGGCCTTTTCGAGAAATTTGAAGAGGCTAAATGATGTCATCAAGAGCAGCCCTTCTATTTTTATTGGAGATTTTAATTGTGTGAGATCCATTGAGGAGAGATTGGCTTGCTCTAGAGTAAACAGTGATCACATTTACTTCAACAAATGGATCAAGGATTGTAATCTATTGGAAGTTTCCCTAGTAAATGCTAATTTCATATGGATAGGACTAGCAAATAAGAAGAGCAGGTAAGACAGAGCATTTATCAACTTAGAATGGGCTAGGAATGGAGAATGGGAGCTGAAGGCCGCTGCTAGGAAAAATTCAGATCGCAGAGGTATTATCTTCTCAGACAGCAAAATGAACTGGGGGCCTAGACCTTTCAAGGTTGAAAGAAGAAAGCCTTTTGAGACTCATTGAGAACAAGATTAAGGAAGTCAACACTATAGGAAATGTTCAAGCTTCATTGAAAAATATCAAGTATATTATCAAAGATTGGAATTTGGGGGTCAATGGCAATATACATGGGAAAATTGAAAGTTTGGAGGATGAATTAGGTGACTTGGAGGATAAGAATCTTCAAAACCAAGATTTTAACATAATCAAATTGGAGTTGAAAGACCTATACCTGGTAAGGGATAGTATGCTTAAGCAGAAGGCAAGAGTGTCATGGCTTAAGGAGGGAGAAAGAAACACAAAATTCTTTCATCATTCGATTCAAAGAACGATGAAAGGATATCTTCGATATAATATTTATTTTGGTATTTGTACGATTAAAACATAAAATTTAAATACACGTATATCCTCTCCACTAGGACATGAATTTAATTGATCCAAGTCACAAGTCAAAGAGTCAAACTAGCAAAATTATTTTCAAATATATTTATATTTTAATATAAATATAAAGAGATATTCCATTATTTTGAAAAATATCAAAACTATATCTTTTATGGAATATANGCAATAAAGATCAAAAAATAAATATCAAGATATGATATTTTTTAGATCTCAGTTGCAACATCAATAAGGCAACAAGCTCGAAGAAGGATTATCATAATAGAAATATTCTTTAGAGATCTCGTGCTACATGAAAAATATTTTACTCTTGCTCTACAAACATTATTTTCATCCATCAAAGAGTTTTTCATTCAAAAGTTTATTGATATTCATTCATGGAATATTAATATCCAATTTATTCCATGACATGTGCATTTAAAGTAATTTTCTCTAGTTACGGAAATTTATTATACTTTAAGAGAAAATTATATTTAAATACTCAAAAATATTTCCTACACTCTCAAAATATTTTATATATTAGGAAATATATTTTAAGAAGTTATTCAAGTCAAAACATTGGTCAAAATATCCATTTGCTTTACAAAAAGACCAATTGTATTTTACTCGTAACCGGAAGCTGATTTAA
>PHNY01151727.1:33415-44569 GCA_003724115.2 Anethum foeniculum
ATGCGTTCAAACTAAAATAATATTTATATAATTATTACTTTAGTATTTAACTATTTATGGATTTTCATTAAATTATATATAATATAAATGAAATAGATAAATATTAAGAGGAACCCGTGCATCACACATGGTGTAAGCTAGTATATATAAATATTAACAGGAACCGTGCATCACACACGTGTAAGCTAGTATATATAATTTACAAGACTTTGTCAACAAGTGTAGTATCTCTCAACAATGAAAATAAATCATATCCTTCTATAATATTCTAATTGTTGTAATATCCTAATTTGTATCTAACAATCTTGCCTCTATAGAAATTGAACTCATTCTCTAGAAACATCACCAACTTTAAAAGCAATCAATCACATTTGAAAATTATTGTAGAGTATTCTAGTCGAGTTGTAAGTGATAACGAGTCGAGGATTTGTTATAGAATTATAAAATCTTGTTCACCTGTAAAAGAGGTTTAACCAAGTTGTGGTTAAAGGAGGTTTAATTAACAAGAGAAGCACAAAGTTATGTGCTAGTGGTGGTCGTGGTGTCAAAGTGACGGGGGTTCTCACTGTAGTTAGTGCTTGATATTAATCATGGTTGTAAAGGTCCTTATTAAAGGAATTTTAATAAGATATTCTCTATACCACGTTGGTACAAAGACTTGGCTATAGGCTAGGTAGAATAGGAAACGAAAGTGCAAACTTTTGTTTTCTTGCATTGTATATAATACTTATAACTGCTGCATATCGTTTATATTTCCATATTTCTAAAAGCTGCAGTACTTGTCCCTAAGACCGTCGTCCCTTGTGACTCAGTTGTCCCTTTTGGAGATCTTCACAAACTTGATTATCAATTAACACCTCCTCTTGCTTGCAAATGATTTCAAATGGTGAAATTAATTCCAGATATGCTAAGTCCACTCTTTTTTCTTAGAGCGTCATTTGTAAGTTTTTTAGGAAGCCGTGAAGGACAAAGAATGGACTTGGTATTGGTAGGACACTAAACAAGGTTAATAGACAATATATTTATGAAACCAGATATACATTTATATACATGAGTGAAGTTTTATGAAGATAATTTTTTATTGTAGACTTGGAGACCATTTATGTTCTACAAGGAAAATTTTGCATAAAAATATTGTAAAACATACTATTTCGCTAATCATATTCTACAAAGATCATTATTTTAGTGAAAATCTTGAAAATTCTATATATTCTGCAAGTAGAATATTGCAAAATATATGATTCTACAATAACATGTTTAGTTTGCAAAACATATGTTCAGATTGCAAAACATACATGTTCTGCTTGTTAAACAAAAATAATTTTCAATATTTTCAATGAAATAGTGATATTTATAGAACGTACAACGTATAATAATAAATTTTGTAATGTTTTGATTGCGAAAAAATATGGTCTCCAAGTTCTCCAAAGAAATAGTGATCTCCAAAGAACTTTACTCTTATATACATATTCGTACACGAAAGTATTTAACGTCATAAGTGGGCCATAGTTTTATATGTATTATATCAAACTATCGTACAAGTAAAAACACTACTGCCTCTGACTTCCTGTACATTATGGTCATATTTTTCTTTTTCCTTATCCCAAAATTTTTGTGCTCATTCCTTAACTTTGATTAATTCAATTTTTTTTATTTTTTTATGTTCGTCATAATTTCGTATGTAACGATCTATTTATATGATTGAACAAAAGAAAGATAATTTTTTTATTATGGAAAAAATTGGATAGGACAATGGGAGTGATTGATATATACATATGAGATGTGATATATAGGATATATATGAAATGTTACCTGATTGGCAGACCACTCCTTCTTTTGGAGCATTTTCTTCATTGTTTACTGCAAAATTTTCATAAGCGTGTCAATCATAATCACAAGTATATGAAAAGTCACTTTAAAAGTAAAAAATTATTATATTCTCAAAAATTATTTAAAATAAATTTGCTAGAAATTAAATTCATGGTAATTCAATTTAAAATATTAGGGTCACAATTAAGGTTGCCAATATACATCCTGATTAATTCGGGGTAAATCTTGATCTAGATTGGACCGTGATCGACCCAAATATTGATTCACTTTTTTATTTGATGATTTTAAAATTACAATATCTAAAAGATTTGTAGTAAACAAAACGAAAATAAACTGATTTAGTAATTATTGGACTAGTGATTTGAAAATTCAGAAATTTTAATACGAAAACGAAATAACATACCTGATTTCTTCTTGTACTAGCATAGAAAAGAAATAACATATCAATCTTCTGGGTATGAATTATCCTTTGAAATCGATGAAGACATATCACTCTTCATAAGTCAAATACACACTTATAGGTATATAAGTACTAAAGTGATGAAAATTAAATCTTCAGAGATGTAAACTATTATCGATTAAAAAACCCAAGAACCTTTTGAGTTTGATGTTGATGAGAAGAGTCAAATTAGATTTATAGACAAAATATATGTTATAGGCTTATGGTTTTTGAAATATTGGGCTTTAAAACTTATACAACTCGTTGATCTTAATTGTTTGGGCTTTTGATCTTATAGTCCAATATAATTTTTCTTAAGAATCAACTCGATTCTAGATTATTCTACCTCTAAATAATATTATAATGTGAGTTCTACTTGTTTTTAGAAGTCTTTCTTATAATATTTATTTTTGAACCAAAACTATACTTAACTTATAGTAAAGATACATTAAGTTATGTTGGTTGAGATTACATTTATTATCAGTTCTAGTAGTAATTTTATTATGAAATATCATATTTGCATTAAATTTTCATAAATAAAATATTATTACATTTGACTTCCCTCATATTCACATTTCTCAAACTTGCATAGTAAATTTTTATATAATGTAATATTTTCATTTCTACAATATTTGATTGTATTTTATGTTTTATTAAAAATATCTTACTTATAACTTTTATGTTACCAACCTTATTAAATAGGATTTGTGCTATATAGGTTGTCTTTATTTGTGATAATACGAAATACTTTCATAAATTATGGGTTTTTGATCATATTTGGTGGTTTTTAGGTGTCGTTAATGGAAAATTATGTTGCGGCTGAGTACAAAATCGAATTATAATAGAACATAAACTAAAACTTGTAAAAATCAGTAAAAAGATAATATTTTAAAATCGAAAGAGGTCTATCTTTTGATTTTATAAATTCCAACCAATCGAACCGGTTCCGGTTGTGAACACGGAATGGATAATATGGAAGTTGTAGCTTATCTTGTTCATTGAATGTATGAATGTCAGAGGAATTATAGTAATTATCTTTTACTCCAAATTGTTTCTCAACTAAAAACAAGAGGCCTATCTACCCTTTTATAGGGGTTCAAGTCACACATAATTTTTGAGGACTGAATACCTAGTTTGGCTAGGTTTTCGTTGATCCATTAAGGCCTAGGTCTAATAACTGGGGAGGCTGTGCATAGAAAGCCCATATCTATCCATGATTCAAGCCCGAGAGGGCTGTATGAGGCATTCATGGAGCTAGGAAAAGATATCTCATGATAAGTCACGAGACCACTTGCAGTCCTCGTACGCGACCCCTGAGAGCCTGGTCATGCGATATGGCCTTATAGTATGAATACTTGCGATCGTTGATGATCTATCCACGTATAGCGATCTTGCCATGCGAGCCCTTGGAAACTGTTCATGGATCTTCATGTATATAAAGAATTTGTTATAAATAAATAGTGAAGCGACCCTATTTTAGGGTTATGCCCACATGCCTTCAATCCTTACCTTATAGTTCTTTAAATAAATTAGGAAATACGCGATGCGATCCCAGTTGTAGGGGTCAACTCGCTTGGAAGTGATAATCGACCCCAATATGGTTAGGGCAGTTGGTCTTCATTTAGATGTATGTAGCGTGATCTCTAGCTACGTTGGGATCGTTGGTGATGTCCGCAACCCCTGGGCTCGTGTTTCCTTCATGAATTGATGTGGGGTGCCCCTTAGCCATGAGGCCTCATGTCTCCACAGTCTATTAGAGATAATTGGACCCATTCATAAAATATAGGCCTAGTCTATTTGGCATGTTTAGGACCCATGTGAAAAGTGGGTATAAGAGTTACTAAATGAGATTTTATGTTTTATATTATGTGTTTTTTAATCAAACATATAAAATTATTTTAATTTGATGCTTAAATTTTAATTAATTTACAATAATAAATTACTAAATACAAAATTGTTATGTTGACTATTTCCTTGGTCACATTATGTCTTGGTTGTGTGAAGTTGGTGATTTTTGAAATATCAATAACATAATTTGTAGGAAAAATCATAAATGACATTGATTATATTGTTATATTTTCAGTTGTGTTGAACTTGCAGTAAAATACTATATATTGATCTACCGATAGAATTAAAAAAACACTAATTAAAATATAAAAAATAAGACCACTCGTGCATGGCCCGTAATATAAACTAGTAATTGTTTAAATACAAAATAAAAATATATACAAGAACGGCATCAGGACACATTGCAAATGGTAATGAGAAAATTTAAATTATAACTCTCTTATTCCTTATGTGTTTTGACATTTAAAATTCAAATAGACTTGAATCTAGATATTGCAAGAAACAGAGTCAAAATCGCGCAAACCGGACTATAACGGCTGGCTTTGAGCAAACCCGACCGTAATGGTTGGTCGAGTTACCACTGGTCGGTTTACTGCAAAATTGGTCAGGTTTGACCAAGACCACCGTTGACCATGTTTGACGGTCCGAGCCATGTGTACAGCACGTGTCTCGGCCCTTGCTGACGTGGTGGTCCCACCACTCTGATGTGTCACTGCCACGTCTACTAACACTTGTGCGGGACCCAGTACACATGTCAGAGCCACATCATTTATGCTACTAACAAAACTAACTGAGTTACTTACAAATTCGACTGTAAAATTAGTCGATTTTCTCCCGGTCGGATTGTTGGGTTTCGAGGCATAAAACACCGCGGAAATCATAAATTAAAATCGTAAAAACCATAGTTAAATAAACCCAAACGTAGGATCCATGCGAAAATCGATATTTAATTCGTAGATCAGATTGTTTACCTTATTAAGAAGTTTTAACAGTTCATTAATGGAAGAATAATAGAGATCCAAAGCTTGTTCAAACACCACGCATCCCGCTCTCACGATCTCCGCTCTATCGGTATCCACATGAATGCTTGAACACAAGGATCGGATGTGTACTAGAACAAAATTATTTTTTCTTGCTCTCTCCCTCTTCTCTCTTGGTGGCTAGGGTTTTTAATGAAAGTCTTACTTCAAAAATCAGCCACAAAAGATATTATATAGTAAGTAGAAAAACGAATTATAACTCTTAACTAATTAGGAGTTATTATTAATTTGAAATTCCTATTTGTATTATAATTAATTCTCACTTAATTATTTAACAAATAATTTTAGAATTAATATTAGTAAATTCGAATATCATTACTTATCAAATTAATTAAGTCATATTTAATTAATATTATAAATAATTTGAATTACTTTAATTTAATTTAAACCCGAATTTAAATTAAATAATTCTTCAAGCATTCTTTGTGTGTGACCCTATAGGTTATTATTACGTTGACAACGCATTTTAAATCAAATTTAAAATCGTAAGCAATGAGCGGCTTCTAGTAATACATCATTGCTACCCAAGTAATAATAATAAAATCGGTGATCAAATATATCTTTTCTAAATAATGTACTATGTAATATAATCCCTTTAACCACATTTATAGATTAAACTTAAGGCATGTTATGTGTCATCCTCTTCATAGTAAAATCCAGGTTTCCTTGATCAATGAGTAGACTATAATATCAAATCAACATTTGAGTGTGGCCACGAATTTCATAGTCTAGCTCACACAAGAGGCCAATAATATCACTCCTAAAATAGGAGGATTAAATCATTTCTAGATCATTCATATTTATCATACGATTCATAATATACCCGAATTACACTTTTATCATTACCCGGTCAAAGATAACTTTTAATGTAATCAAAGTAGAAATATAATGATTTCAAGTCTAAGGACCATTACATCATTATCACTGTGAGAATTACTTATGACACAACAGACATGTATAATCTTACATTGGGTCTATCCAGCACCATGTATATTTACATGTGCCTCTGTTTTGACTTTATTATAGCTATACTTATGATCAATGTGATGTGACCATCAGTCAACAAACACACCTGTCTTAATGCATTATTGTTGTCCTATAATAATAATACACGACTAGGGACCTTTAGAAATTTAGATAGTATTCTCACAATCTCATTTCCAAGGCACGTACTGAGAGATATAGAATGCATATCGTATAGCAAGGACATTTATTAATCTAACGTTTATATCGCAGTAAATAAAGACATAATAAATTGTAAAGGAATAATTGATAGAACATAAACATTAATAATTCAAATGTCTTATACTAAAACATTATAGTGTTGTCTCTAGGACATAATCACTAACACGGATTATGTCCAGAAGCTTTTTGGATTATAAAAATAGACCAACTCAAAAATGACTCTTTTAATTTTTGAATATGGCCGGTTTATATGAATGCGGTCAGGTTTATATTAGTTCGGTCGGGTTTTCTGGGTTTACAAATGATCAAAAACGGTCGGATTTAGTAGTACAGTCGTTTTAGATGGTCGGTTGTAGCATGTAATTTTTCAAAAATTCAACTAAATCCTCTACAGCCCCATGTATTTTTATTCCAAACCAAAATAAACCAAATACACAAAACAAGAAACCTGCTACAAAAAAAAAACCATTCCAATTACACAGAAAAACAGAAATTGCTTTCATCCGTGGAAACATTTCCAATATCCTAAGCTAATAAATTATAACATATGACAATTACTTCAACATCAAACCATTAGTTCATAAACAAAATGTTCGAAAACAACAAAATATGTTCAAAACAACTAGACTTAAGTTCAAAGCATGTAATATAAACAGACGGCTTCGATCATACATAACTAAAAACTAAACTACAAGCCTGTTCTGTCATCGACATCACCATGCTGCTCACTATCCTCATCTCTTTAGTCGTCATCCTGTCCATTCTCATCCTCCTTATCTTCATGCTTAGCACCATCATCATCACCCTCTCCATCCTCGGCTTCCTCTTCAGCTCTCCAAATCGCCTATAAAAGAACATATAGAATTTAGTACTATATATACTGATATATTCCTAAGTAAAATAAAGGCGAAACTAAACTAACATTTATAATTGACAAGCAAGATCCAAAATTGAAATATTTACCTCTTGATTTGAATTTTTATACTTGTTATATATTGATTTGAGGATTTCGCTGACCAATCGAGGTACCTCACCAACGATAGCACTCGAGAATGCTTGCATTTCAAGAGTGACGTTTGCTATGTTCTCCACTTGTTGAAAGGTTGGAGGAGAGTGATAGGTGCTCAAATTTTCTCGTGCATCATTTAAAACATTTCAGACCACAAAGACGAACATCTAATGTGAAACAACCGATCCTCCTTGAAGTTTGCTTGAAGAACTTGCACCATGGGCACTTTGGGCCGGATAATTTGCAGCTATATTTTGTTTGAGGGTGGGCGCAGAAATTTGGGAAAAACTAATAAGTTGGTTCTTCGGCGGTCTTGTACTCCTCGGGGCCACAGATTCAGGCCACCACTGTATAAGATGCACGGCTTCTTCCTCGCCACTGGGTTGACTAGCAAACCATTCCCGATTCCGCTCTACTATATCAGCATATTGGGCCTATACACATGATCAATTCAAATCATTGTATATATATATACATACGTATGTGTATGTGTTTGTGTGAGTGTGTGAAGCATGCATATAACCTAGCTTGAATTAGAAAGGAAAGTTTAAGAACGTAACGCAATCAATCGGCTTTCCTCGATCATGATATCCTCATTAGACGCGAGAGTTGGTCTATCGGAACCTTTTTTCCCTTCTTTTTCATATGAGTCTTGTTATACCACCAAGGTTGGGCCGGTGGGTTTCAAAAAACCTCCACATATTCCTATATATTAACAATCATTAAAAAAAAAACAAACAAGTTATTAAGAATTAAATGAAAATCAGTCATATGTATAAATATACACACGTAATACTCATATAAAACTGAAATTTTGTACCTCATCCATTTCATTAAGGGCCTTTGTACCTACACTATGCAAGATCCTGAGCTTCTTCCGGTTGTTGGCACCAACATTGGCGCAATGAGTGTGGGTGCGCTTCTCCGATACTCGGTAAGCTCCTTCCAAGCCGGAGATAAAAGGTTAATATGAGAAAATATAAGTAAACGTGCTTCTTGAGCTTCGAAAGACAAAGGCACATAAACAAACCATTTGATCCCCAAAAAACATCATTAAAGTAAGCTGGGTTCAATTCTTCAAGACGTTTGCCCATCTTCTTTGCTTGGTCCATCGCCTTCTTGTTCGTCTCTTTCAAAGTATACTTCATTTCATTTTAAATGTTCTTATAAACACTATCATAAGCCTTGTCTTCGGCCTGTCCACTTTTGTGTGTGTACTATCTCTATAAAAACCAATAAAAACATTGTCAAAAAACACACACATATAGGAATTTACAAAAAAAAGAAACTTTGAACACATTCTATAAACAGTTATAACAATTCAATTACATTTAATTTGGTAATCACATCAGTAATCCACCTTTGATTCCTATCCACGATATCTCCATAGGTAAACATACCTCGTCGCCATGTAGATCGTATGACTTGTAAGATACGTTTTTTAGCCAGGGCATCTTTGATACTACAAAAAAATGTGATTATATATATGTATATAACTTACAATAATATAAAATGAAAAGAAGCATAAATGAACAAATTACAATGACAGATACATACTGTCCACAGGTTATGCTTATTTGATGTGGTTGGTTGGGTCACTACAAGGAAAACTGAATCATACAACAGTTTTCGACCATTGTCTGAAAGAGTAATTTTCCGTTGTCTATTGAGGCGCGGTGTGTTTAACCCTCAGAGAATGGTTCTCCACCATTGTAACAATGATATTTACACAACATTTAAAAGCTTTGTCTAAGTGTAGTCACACAACGGGAGAGACCCTTTGTTATTTTTTGACACATTAGTTTTTGCACCGTTGTTGCAATTCACACGCACCAGCGTTGAAGATAATGTTATGTGAATTGACTCCTACAACAGTTTATGTATTCAGTTTGTCTATTCACACAATGGTTTATATTAAGAAAAATATTGTATGAGTTACTTTGCACAACATTTTAGATTATTAAGGTATTGTGCCTAGCTATCTTTATAACAGTTTTTGTACATAAAGATGTTGTATGAAGCTCAACTAGCATTATTTTTTTACTTTTGACACAATGGTGATTAGTTTTTAGCAGCTTTGACACAATTGTTTACAAAATTAAACTCATTGTTTGAAATAAACCAATCAATAGTTTATAAACAAAATGGTATTATCATAATCCTATCTTTATTAAACAACTGAAATTAAGATTTGATATACAAAAAGTATCATGGAGAATTACAACTATAAGTAAAAATCTTTCTAAGAATGTCCGTCAAGGTACACTAAAACATGTTCCCTTATTTTTGTCCAAGGAGTAGAAGAATGTTTTGCACGCCTCATTTTTGTTCTAGCACACTTGTATAGCACTGTTCCACGAACAAGATGCACTTTTTAAATTTCTTTTCCTTTATTCTTCATGTGAGGAACATACACAAATGGGTCCATTTTTACCTCAACCTGTTAGAACAAGTAAGGAAGCCTGTTATATACATACAAAAACGGGTCCATTTATCTGCATATTTAAGGAACCTAAAATATTAACATACTGACCAATGGAGACCGTTATCATCAAAGCCTTCTTCAAGACCATTATCATCAAAGCCTTCTTCAAATTATTCAAGATCAATTGATGGATTAACCTTTAAAAGAAACAGCTGTAAAAAGTAAATGATTTGTTATAGGAACTAAAAATGGCGAGCACTATTTTAGTCGTGAAGGTAAGAAACTGTTGAATCTATTCAGAAATTTAAGCTTACTGCTAAATATTTGTCTCCAGGACGAGATGATTTTGCTAAAGGGTAAGACTCTCTTCAGTTACTTCTAAGGATCCCATGTTCAATTTTCCTCGAGAATAACAGGGACAACCATTATAAAAGATAATTATAAAAGATCTCCTATCCACTATCCCCATTGGATGTAAAACCTAAATCACAGCAGGGACAACCATTACGTTTTACAGGTTCAGCTTGAATGCAAGCCTCTCTTCTGCGGACTTGGAAAAGAGGTTCTCCTTGTGAAGATCTTTTCCTACATTTACATATCTGCAATTGTAAACAAGGAGAAACTATATAAAAGACATCCATAGAGCCAAAATAAAGTAATACCTAATTTGCAATAGTAATATATATGAACTGCAAACTTGACAAGTTCGAAAAGTAACAAAATGTGTTATTGTGTATGTTACCTCCGGAACTCCTCACTAGAGCTGATTGTCGTATAATTTAGATATTGTTGATATTCAAGTATTGCAAACATCAACTTGGGAAGCCTTTGCCTAATTTAGATATTCTGAGATTTCGGCACCTGTGGAGTCTGTAGAATCCTCGCAAGCCTCTTCTGTGTACTACTCCAAAAATTTCACACCACTGTTGCAAAACGATTTACAAAGAAACAAGTCATATTATCTACAACACAATCACAAACACTTCAAAACAAAAGACTCCTCAATGCATTCACTTCACCAAATTGCCAAATCAAACATAAGATAGAGGGTGCTCTTGTTTAAGAGAAACTATATACTATATATGTTTTTGACTACAGCATGCAATAATAAATGTTTGCATACATCATAAAACGACACACACACTAATTAAAATAAATCTAAAATTCTAGTAAGTCAATGAACTTACACTAATTCTGAGTGAACTCTAATTAATTTACTCCAATCGGAACCAATGCAAACAAATTAGAGCTGGGATTTTGAGTAATTGAAATCAATTTCAATTAGGGCTCTTAATCTAAAGTTTGAAGGAAGTGGGAGAGATGCTAGTGTTTATAAGTTTGAGAAAGAGATGAGAGAGATAGATGGCGAAACAGGGAG
>PHNY01151758.1:10616-24728 GCA_003724115.2 Anethum foeniculum
AAAGCCTAGTGCAATTGGTCTGGTTCACAGACGACTAGTTCCGCTCTCAGGCCTTCATATAATTAGCAATCAATTCCTTGTTAAGTGTTGCAACAACCTTATTGCTTCAAACACTAACTGTCAATAAATAGATACACTTTCACTGGAATCCTTGTTGGTACTCAGACAACGTCTTCATAGCTACTACAATCTTGAATACTTCATTCTCTATTCTTCACTGATGCTTGTATATATAAATGAACTCCTTTAAGTGAGTATAACTTCAAGACTGCAGCTGTCTTCTTTAACCTTTGTCTTTACCCTGTCTTCAATTCTTTAGATTCCTATGCTTCGAACATTATCTATCTTCAATTAATGCTAATACACTGAAATCTTCTGGTGGCACTTTTACACTGAATCTTCAATACTCCTGAAATCCTGAAAGTCTTTAAACTTTATTCTTCACTGAAGCATGAACATGTTAATGAACTTCGTTCAGTGACCTGTTGTAGACTTCAAAACTTCTTCCAATGTTTTGATTTTTTGTATTTGCGTTGTCTTCATTCCTTCCTGATTTCTGTGTAGATGTAGTATTATTTACCTGTCATGTCTAGTGTTGAGTTATCAAGTCTTCCTGTTCATACAGCTTCGCAATCTCACCAACAACATTCGTGTTACTCGAACCCTTATAGTCCAATTCGACCTTGATGCATCTAGTTGTTTCAGATTATCGTACAAATCTGAAATGTATATAAAAAAGAAATATTTATATCATTTAATTAAAAAACAAAATTATTATTATAACATTGTTTTTCTATATAGAACCATTTATTAAAAAAATTCTACATAACAATGAAGTTTAAAAAGTCTAAAAATTGTATGTACCAATATTGTAGACAATTTTGTTTTCCTTTTTTTTAAAAATTATAATTCAATTAAATCATTTAAATTTAACAACAAAATTGTTTAGCATTACTTTACATCATTTATTTTTTGGTATCAAGGAAAGTGATGTAATATTTTAACTTATTATAACAAAATCTTTAATGCACATTTCAATGTATGAAAGTAGAATATTAATTTCTCAAAATCGTGTTACATGATCTCGTAAATAAAAAAAAGACCAAAAAACTATCACATATTTGGATAGTTAAATTAATATGACAATTAATAAACTAATTCAAATGTTGATGCCTAAACCAAAGGACATCATACTTTTAGTTGGTATTGAAAAATGTAATATAATAAAATATTCCACACCTCAAACTTTATTAGATATTCAAACCAAAATGCTGAAAGGAAATTAAAAAACAAATTCAAAATCATATTTCATACGATATGTAATTTAATACTGTGGGGTTCAATTGACCACTCCATTATTATCGAGAGCAAAGATCCTACAAAAAGGTTGAAAACATAGAAAATGACAACTTCATACATACTTTTCATTTTACGGGTAATATAACAAAAAATACAACTATGATACGTTTGCCTCATCATCGTCACATCCTCTATTGGTAGATTGATATAAATCTTCATTTGTGGAAGGCTTGATATCATAATAAAGTCTAAAAAATAAGTTTGGTTCACAAATTTAATGTATTATTTATATTTATCTTTTTTAATTCACTACAATCTAATCGTAATATATAACAAAGAAGATGGAATTTGGTTAAAGGCATTAACCTTTATAGAGTTTTGCTCTTACACCCGCAAGAATGAGTACAGTAGGAACATGACTATTTCCTTGATACAATTGGTTTAATTCCAAAGTGAGATTATTCCAAATTGTAACCTTTAGAGACATACTACAAAACACAAAATAGTTTGAGGTCATTGTGCAAAAATATTAATAGTAAAGAAGTGATACGACCCACTTTCATTTATATGAAATTACCTTCCATCATAAAGACGAAATCGTGCAGCAGGTCTTGGACCAAACATTGTTTGCATTTCAATAACAGGCTGCAAAATCCATCACTACTCCGATTAGATCTGCACAAATTAAAATAAGGTTATAATCGAATATGACATGTTTTGAAATTATAGTTATTGTAATCATAATGTAAAATATTTTACGTAGAGCATTCTTCTGAAATTGATCATTATCATATTCAGTAATAAGGTCATGAATATCTTCGAATTGAAAAAATTCAAATTTGTGTCTTGGAATAGCAGGAAATAAATGCCCAATCGGAGTCACAGTAGTCTGGTTGAAAAAAACAATAGACAGTGGAGAAGAGACAGGCCTGAAACATCCAAATGTTTCTCTAACTTGAAAATTTTCGAGAAAGTACATGTTTCCTTCATGTACAATATTTTGGATCTGATTCCACTTGTATTGACTTACATAGGCATGCATATGGTAGTCCTGATGACAAAAAAAGGAGGTAAATGAAAGCAAACTAAAATAGTATTAAAATATTATTTTATACATAAAAAACTAAGTACCTCGTTGTCGAGGACAACCAAGTTGTGATGCATCACATTGTCGTTGTTGCCGATTGAAGGCCAAGTCCTAGTAATATGAATCCTAACTTTGTAGTCAGTCCTAGTCGGAACCATCGATATTAGATTGTGATACATATTTCTGTAAATTAGTAACAGAGAATCAGATTAAAAAAAGTTAGAACATGATAAAAAATCTAATAATGAATAATAGTTAAATAAACCGACCTTAAGGAAATTGCAAATGCCCTGAATACTTTTGAAACTCAAGTATGAAATTTTATAGCTGATTGTGTATGCATTAACTTAGGTAATATCTATCACTTCATGTTTTTTGGGCACAAATCGTGTAATGGTTAACAGATAAAATCAAAAAAAAATCATGATAAAGATTGATTTGTTGGAATGGCAAAAAAAAAAAGACTATCATGGGTACTAAAATTTATCTCATGTTTAATGATGTGAATTTAGTTAATTTGAATAAATATATGACTTGATAACTTAATTAATTACCAAATCAATCTTTGTATATTTACTATTGATAAGTGGGAATAATTACATAAATAACTATTGATATGACCTTATTGTTAATAGTATCATATTATTTATTATGACCAATTTATTACTAATATTTTTATAAAATGAGTACATTATTTTATAAAATGTTTAAGACACATATATTACTTTATGGTATTTTAATTAATAATTCAGTTATATAATAATAAATTTTTTTTTTTCATAGATGTTGGTTTGACATCTAAATAAATTGATTAATATTGAGATTGGATAGTGTGTTTAACCACCAAATTAGTAATTAATTATACAAATATAGAAAGTAAAAAAGATAAGTCTCCCACAAATTCAAATGTGACCATAATATAAATACAGTATTAAAAAAAAACTTCCAAAATCGTATCTTTCGAAAATGTTCAACGCAACATTTTTCATTCAATACAAAAGTCGATAAAAAATAATAATGAAATCGAAACAATGTATTATGATCACCAAAATGCTTCCATGTCTAGGATATTTAAAATCCTGCAAATTAAATGTATAAATCAGTTTTACAGATAGACAAAAATAAAAAAATTACGATAATTTAGAACAATACAAAAAAATTAGTTTTACCTCTGTCTCAAGCTATTTACTGCATCATAATTGAGGTTAATATATATCCTAGTCGATTCGAGACTGCTTAAAGTAAAATTTCCTAAACATATAAAAAAGTAAAATTTGGTAATTCGAGACTGCATAAAATCAAATTTCCTTTATAATATATTGTACGGTATTTAATAATGCGGCGTATTTTGGTTATTATAAAAAGTAAAATCACCTTTATAATAAGATGCTTTGCAGCTCGCAATTATCAAATAATGAGGTATTTCCACAACACCATTAAATATTGGGTTTAACATTGCAATTTCATCATTCTAGGTATTTACTTTGATATGTTTCCTGTCAATTTTACAAACATAAAAAATATTCAGATTTTACTTTCATTTACCAGTATAAATGTCAACTAACAATATTTGTTGAATAGTAATTACCTTCCATCCGAAAGTGTAAAGCGCACTATGTGTTGACTACCATGAATAGTCTGTAAAATCATAGGAGCTTCAAGATCTTCAACAAATCCCAAAACATCTGAACAAAGGAATAATTATTATAAATAATAGGTTAAATATATAAAATGGTTATCATAAATAGTAAAATGGTTTATGAAATTTTTACAAAAACAAACCTATGGCGTAAGTTGGCAGTGGTTTAGACTCAAAATCTGCAGCACGGTTTTCGATCTCTTCAAAACTTACTAGCTCAAACTTGTGATTTGGAATAACAGAAGCATCAACATTATTTAGTGGAATAACTGTTGTGTACCGGTTTAAAAAAATTTTAATATTAGACGAAACCGGCCTTAGTTTATTAATCGGTATTGTGGTGATAAAATAGTGAAATTCATAACAGTTTTCCTCAATAATAAGGTTTTCAAGAAGTTGCCACTGCTCGGTGAAAGCAAACCCATGTACGTGATTATTCTGATACAAAAAAAAACTGTTAGTGTGTAGTCATAATTAGAGAAACATCTCGAATAGTAGAATATGCTATTAAATGATTACCACTTTCAAAAATACAAAATACCTGTGCATCAAGGAGAATAAGATTCATTCCACAAAAAACGGAACTATTTGGAGAAAAAGAAGGCCACATTCGTGTCACACGAACCTTTATTCGCCAATTAATATGTGTTGTATCAAGAGCTTGTAGAGGAGTATAAATATCTAAAAGAAAAACTGATTAGTGTCAAAATTTTATGATAAGACTAAAATAGAGTGAAAAAATTGTTATGTCGTACCCATAATAACTTCAATGGAGTCCTGAGCTTCTGCTTTCCAACTAATAAATTCATCTATTTAAATGAGGAGATTTTTAAGGGCTCCTTAACTATAGTGTGATATTTTATCTTTCTTTTTTTGATTTACAGAATCAATTATCCCTTAAGTCATTCAATTACACAGATAAAGAATAATCTTTTCTATTTTGATTATCATTGGTAATTGGTTTACTAATGTATGCAGTTACACTGGTAAGGATGCTCTTTTGTGATATTTCATACAACTATAAATTTTTAACCTTTTAAATTGATATATTAGTTTTAAAAGTAAATGTGTATTATATCATGGTAAGCATGTTATGTACATTGCTTTAAGAACAATTTAAAAAGGCTAACCTATAGCATAAGTTGGTAGTTGTATCATATTGAAAGCTGCAGCATTGTGTTCGATATCTTGAAAATTCACCACCTCAAACTTATGAGCGGGTATTACAAAAGTATCAACATGAATCATTCGATTAACTATTATGGACCGGTTTAATACAATTTTTATATGAGACGAAACAGGCCTTAATATTAATCTACCAATCGGTATCGTGCTGATAAAATTGTGAAATTCATAACAGTTATCTAGAATAATAAGATTCTGAAGATGTTGCCATTGATTTCAGAAAACCCACATGTGTACGTGGTAATTCTGATACAAATACATTATGTTAGTGCGTACTCATAAACAGAGATTAAACTCAAAGAATGGAATGGTTTGGAAAGGTATTACAAAATGAGCGAAAAAATAGACATGTGCTTCAAGAACTATAAGATTCATGCCATGAAAATCAAAACCATCTGGGGAAAAAGAAGCCTAAATTCGTGTGACACAAACCTTTATTAGCCAGTTAATAGTTCTCGACCTTATTAAGATTTATAGACTAATCTAGAATTAATAATTGATAGTGAATCTTTGTTGTTTTGATTTACACAATCAAGTATCTCTTAATACATTAAGTTACGCACATAAGGATGATTTGTTGTGTTACACACATAAGGATGATTTGTTGTGATATATAGTTGAATATGATAAGACTACTTGGAATAGATACAAAAAAAAAAATTCTTGACTTTGTTTTAATAATATGCAAAACGATGTGTATGAATTAGTAAAAAAAATTTGATTATGTGATTAATTGAAGTTTTTAACTATTAATACAAAGAATGAAAAATATTATTAAATAATGTATTTAATTATCAAAAATATTGTGTTCAATTTGTTAATAAGAGTAAAATATAATCCAACTAACAAAATATTTAATCATCAATTTATGGTAAATTGTAAAATACTTCATCAAACACAACATTAGCTGTGTAAAGCTGTGGTCTTCCAGAATCACATTCAATGAGAATGTGTAATCCATCTGGAGATGTTACTCTAGACACAGCAACATAGAACTGACCGTCAGAGAAGACTAGACGTGGAAGAAACAGACCAACTTTATCCAACGATTGCCCTTGACTCTTGTTAATTGTCATGGCATAACATATCTGAAGCGAAAATTGAATCCTTTTAAAGATTAAAAGGCCAATTTATATCTGTAGGTTGCATCTCGATCCTGGGAATAAGGTGTTTAGTACCAACATGAGACCCGGTTAATATCTCACACTCAACACTATTTTTGTTTCATTTTGTCAGTAACATCCTTGTTCCGTTGCAAAGACCGGTTATCTGGTTAAGATTTCTCATTAACATAACAAAAGATCCAACTTTAAGATTTAACTCATGCTTCGAAAGGCGTGGCATGTTGATTGAGTTCAAATACTCAAAAGGAAAAGACGACTCATAATCATCCTCTCCATCACTATACACATCGTCGATGGAATCCTGGCTAAGATATGTATGCGCCTTACCTAGAATGATTTCCAACAGATATGAATTTATTTCATCAACAATTACATTGGTAGGTGTCAGAATTGCTCTCTCTCAAGTACTTGTACGAATTCATATTTTTAAGAAAATCTGGATAAGTAACATCAATGATCGTCCTCACAGAATTGACATAATCTTGAATGAGACATTTTTTTGGAACCAATATTTCTGGATCGGAAAATTTTCTTCTGGATGAATGTTATCGATCTTTCCATTACCAACATCTAACACCCACTTGCTGAACTCGGCAATCTTCTCATTTTCAGCTGTCATTTTTCCTGTTCCTAGACGCATGCTTTTTTTCAGCAGAAATACTTGACAAAAATCCCACAATTTAGACTGATTCAATAATGCATTGACAACACCTCTCGATGCTTTCAGAATTACTGGCAATATCTGGCGGAAATCACCGCCAAATACTACAGTAATACCTCCAAATGGCAGGTTTTTTCTTTTAGGATCTACTGCAGACATTATATCTCTGAAAGATCGGTCTACACATTCGAAACCATATTGATGCTGAATTGGAGCCTCGTCCTAGATTACCAAACTTGTTTGTTTAATTAACTCAGCAATATCACTTCCATGTTTAATATTTGCCACAGAATACTGGTCTAATTTTATGGGTATCTGGAACCTTGAGTGTGCTGTCATACCATCTGGAAGAAGAACAGCAGCAATACCTAAAGAGGCAACAGGCATGACTATTTTTCCTTCGCTTCACAAACGACAGCATAGAGTTTTCCAAAGATATGTCTTTCCACAACCTCCGCTTCCATAAATAAAAAACAATCCGCCGTATGGACTATTAACTGAGGAGACAATAGAATCGTATACATGTAGGTGGTCAGAGTTGAGATCTGGGAAAAAGGAATCATGTTAATTCTTCATCTCGTCCTTATCGTATCCCGTCTCCTCCTCAATGAGACGATTACATGAATTATGCATATATTTCATTTCAGGAAACGACATTATTGCATAATCTCTCCAGGACTTTCCAACCTCATTTAGCAAGTTCTCTATCTCTGAAAAAACAATTTGTAAATATATGAATGACATAATGAAATCAATCATTTTATATTTAATTTTAAAAGCAATAAATTGTGCAAATTTGCAATAATAAAATTATGAATTTACCCGCAAGAACATAATTCTCCACTTCATATGGAGAAAGAGTTAGTTCATGGTTTCTAGTTTTTTTTCGCATAGAGTAAAGTATATCATCTGACATGTATGTCCAGTTTTGATTCCACAACTTCCGTGGGTCAGCTACAGGATAGTTTGTTAGTATATGAACAAACAGAGCTCCTACTTGGGCAGGAAAAGTAGTATTTGCATTTTCACGAAGTGCTTCATTCCATTGGTAGTCATCTTTGAGGAGACCAAGTGCATCACATGCCTCCTTGAATGTTTCGTACATTTTACTATCAGTTGTACGTAAATCATTAAAAGAAGTGGTTCCTTTAATTCGCATGAGAAGCATACGTAAAAAAAAGCATCTCCACTGGAAGCGTGTACCTCTGAAAGCCTTCCAACTATAATTCCACGCTGTCTCTCTTTCCAAGAACATGACTTGGGCTGCCACGTGAAAGCAGTAGGAAATTCCTGAAATGTGAACTCCCGCGCTCGTGGGTTTGTTTTATTTGCAATAAACCAAGCTTCTAGCTTACTTTTCCTCACATTCACCTCCTCTGCAATTTGTTCAAGATTCTTGCCATTGCCCTTAAAACTTACACTTTTTGCTCCCGGAAGGTGAACTGGCAATCTTTCAACAGATGGATAACGGTAGTGAATATCAAAGCCAAGTATTCTCCAAGCAGCTTCAGAAGCACAAATATACCGACCATCAAGATAGTGTTTTACCTCATCAATTATCTTCTTCTTTTTGTTGCCCTCCTCTTGTCCACCATTTCCATTTTTTCGTTGCAACAACATTGTGTCAGTGTCGTGGCCTTTAAGACAATACTTAAACAAATATTTCAATGACCTTGAATTGTTGCATATTTCAAGATTGATATGACACTGAAACTTGAGAAGTAAATCTCTGTTATACGGAACGATAAACTGGTTGTCAAGAGAATTCTTTCCCTTTACAATACACCTGTTCATCTTTCGTCTGCGATAAACTGGAAAACCACAATCATCAAAAAAAGTGTGACCATTATACCTACAAAAATTCATAATCAAGACTAATGTCATATATGCATATCATTTCACAGTTGGAATATTAATTAAAGTTTGAAGAATTACATTGACAAATATACCTCTTCGGAAAATGACGAATGCATTTACCATTTGACATGCATGGAGAATAAGAGAAATCTTCCCCACACGGTCCGTGCATCATGTAATTTTTTACAGCATTGTAACACAATGAGTCAGAGTCTTTATCGGGAATTTCAGCTGAGACTAAATGATCAATTTCTTTAACGGTTTTAGGTCGATTATCGGGATGTAACCATACTAACATGTGGGTATGAGGCAATCCACGCTTTTGGAATTCGATTATGTACATAACTACTATAATAATATGTATTAGACAACTATCTTAGACAGTAATTAGTGAAATTAAAATAATCAGTACTCTATCATTTTATTTAGAATTAATTACTTACTTCCGATGCATTTACCAAAATAGTTCTTGTTCTTGATTAAATCCACCAGTTGGTCTACTTTCATTTTAAAAACACTTGCAACAACATCAGGAGCGTCACATACATCAACGCCTGGCATATAATCAAGCATTCATTGAATCTCGGGCCATTTAGTATTGCAGTTCATTGTAAGGAAAAAAGAAGGATGTCCAATTTGGCGACATATGGCAATAGAATCTTTGAAATACTGAGACATATATCTTTTTGACCTTGTAAAAGTGGCTGGTAGAATAATATTTTTTCCAATATGTGCTAGATCGTTATCTCCCTTACGCAACGGATCTCGTATTAAACTATATAAGTCATCACGTATAGTTGTTTGATGTGTTGAAATCCAATCAAGTCTATACTGCTCCACGGCAGTAAATGCATCAACAATTTATTGCTGCCATAGCCTTCCACAAAGGTGATGAGTAAGTGCTGAAAATTAACAATACACGAATATATTATTGAGTTAGCATGAGAAAACATTTAGCTGGAATAATGCAAAATGATAATTATAATGATTTTTTGTCATTTGAAAAAATAGCACTTTTCATGTTGCAATAAAATACCTTCTGAAGGTCTTATCATCAGCTTATAGGCATAATACTCACGGAGAGATACAAAAAGTCTGTGCTTTGTTTCTTCGGTTTCATCATAAGGATCAGGTTGTTTTATCGGGCGTCCATCTTGTTTCTGATGTAACTTTATTTCAGGATGGAAACCATCATCACCAAATGGAAAGATCAATGGATATTGCAACTGCATAGAATGACGATTTGTTTCATAAATCCTCTTCAGCCTTTTGTTTTTCAGCTGCACAATTATATCTCTCCAACCAGATGAATTTTCAAGATCACCAACAATTAAGGCACCAACCTCGTTAGATGGACCAAAGTTATTAGGTCTGCCAGATGCAGACCTGCTTAAGAGTAAAGTAAGTGTAAGTTCTTCAGGTTCGTTATTCTTAAATCGGTCCCTTGCCATCCAGAATCCATGTACTAATGAATTATGCTCATTTAACATCATTAGGAGACCATTAACAATTTTTGGATCTGTACCATCACTACCAGGGACAACATTCTTCCTATTCTGAACTTCGTTCTCCGTATCATAAACATACAACTGACAAAATTTAGGGTTCTATCCTTCTACCGGATGAATACTTCCTATCAAATGGTAGTTCTGTCCGTGCAATTTGAATGTATATGGAGCCATTCCTCTGTTAATTTCATTGTCGACTTTACCACCAAGAGATGTAAGCGCAAACAGAGAATTGTAAATCCGGATATACTTTTTGTAATGATTTGTTCTAGCACTGCCGGACAGCAAATTTTGTAAAAATTGAGGAGGTTTCCTTTCCGGTGCTAGCTTAACCTGACCATTTCTACAAAAGATTGAAAATGTTGGTGCAACATTTTTATTGGATTTATTGTTACGCTCTGCATTCCACATGACAGCTTTACAATGCAGACATACTCTATCGGGTAAACCAATATCCATATAACCTTGCCACATATCTAAAGGAGAATAATGTTTATTAATAAGTATAAGATTCTAAACCAAAGAAGTCTTACAGTAGTGTAATAAAAGTTCTATACAAAAACCTTTCATGATTAAATCAGGTTCCACTTCATTATCATCTTCAAAACATTCATTTGGAGGACCATCAAAGTCATCATCATGTTCTTCAAAATCTAAAATACATGGTTTAAAAATATTTCAAAACTTTTGTGTTAGCTTCAAAGTAATTTTCAAAAAACAGCAAAATTCACCTAAGTTTGTGATTTCGTGCTCAGTGTCTTCTTCGTTGAAACTTTGCATCAATTTCTTTCCGCGTGAAGTTATACATGTATGTTCATCAATTGAGCCGTCTGGTATATTTCATTTCGATTAATAACTTAATGATATTTAAAAAAAAGTTTACTTAATCCCAAATTATTGAAGAGGCTGATATACCTTTGGAAACTGAAGCACAATTCCCAATTTTTGTATTCACTGGCCAAAAAAAGCTCTCAGTGACTTATGAATAATAGATTTTGTAATTTATAATAGAAAACATAAACCTTACATTTTGAATGATTTGCATCTGCTGGTATTTGAATGTTTGTAATTACTGACTGTGTTTTTCCTTGCGTTAACCTGGTTGAAGGACATTTCGTTTACCCGGTCGAATTGTAGCCTGTAGAACCTATTTCAGATAAAAAAAATGACTAAAATCACTACAAGAAAAAGATTGATAGACATCGATTTTTGGCCGATGTCTATCTTTTTTTTGACCGACGTCTTTGTCGGTGTTGTCTATTCTAGACATCGGCCAGAAACCGATGTCTATTTATATCTTAGACATCAGTTTGTTTGCAAAAAAAATGATTTCTAATTTTCTTTTAGACATCATTTTAGACTGATGTCTATTTTGCTCACAGACATCAGGTTTTATAGAAAAAACAGATTTATACTTGTCTCTTAGACATCAATTTTTCCACAATAAAAATGATGTATATTTAAGTTTTAGAATCAGTTTGCTATGATAAAAGTGAGTATTTTACACTAATTATACAATAGAATAATCGGATTACTTTTGTGCCAAAAAATAACCAAATATGAAATCGTAGCTACATAACACCAAAAATCCAATATTCATATGACTTGCATAATCTTATTCTATCAAAATCAAATTGTTTGTACATTGATCCGTAAAACTATATGACTAATACTAACAAATTAGTTTACAAAACTAGCCTGCTGCTCCAAACTACCGAACATGAAATGCAGGTGCTGAAGGGCTTTCATAATTTATTGTCCTTGAAACAGATGTTGCTTTCATAATTGTTTGTAAATGATTTGCAGCTTTGTTGCAAAGTCCTAACTGTGACATTGGAGGTTATTCATGATGTCAATAATTGCATCAGAAAATACTAAAAAAAGTACGTAAAAAACACCTTACTCGAGAAAATAATATATACATACTTTATTAACATTAAGTTCCCTTATGTGCACTTAAAAACTCCCCCCGGTGTATCTTTTTTGGCATTGTTACATATTGTCTAATATCTATATACATTGTCTATACTACCAATAGTACCTTCAATCCATGACTGTAGTTTACACACAACTCTGGTGGCAAACAAGTCTCTTCAGGTCTTATGTTATTATACTTGCTCAGAGTTAGAGTAGTACTTCTGCGAGGTTTAATGTACTTGCTTGAGGTAGCTTAATGCTGGATATAGCTTGACAAAAAAAAAAAGTGATTGCCGTCCTAGAGGAAAAAAACTACTTCAACACTACACAGTTACACTCATTATAATCATAATCATACTTAATACAAAGTATGGTAAAGAGTTCCACTGAATATATATAGTAGTAAAATATATCTATTACAATAAAATTTGAAAGTGCAATGCAAACAAAATTGCATACCTTGTATAGCACTCAGAGTCGTCGCTGAACACGCTGGACTTAGTACCTTTGTCACATCTATACTTCCCCGTGCATCTGGTTGAAATTTACCAAAAGTGATTGAATAATAATTAACAATTATCGATCCCTAACAATAATATATAAACTAAGATACAGTTAAACCTGAATATACAGTAAATCCTTTGTAATAATGTGATTGCACCTGTCCACAAAAACAATAAAAATATTATTGTTTATGTATGTCAGAGTGAGTGTGTATATGTGTGCGCACATAAATTAACATTTCTACAGACATTTATTCAATAGAATTTAATTGCATTAGGGATTTAGTTCATGACTACTGAAAGATAAAAAAGACCAATTACTAAGAAGAGGATTGACATCTTAGTTATAGTGTGGAGCCACTTAATGTCCGGCCCAAATTTAAAAAAAAATAATTAAATAGTTAAATGTAAATTCAAATGGTAATTTTCTCAAATCACCCCTAAACAGAGAAAATAACAAGTGAAAGAGGGCAGGTCCCTGTTTTTTAAGGTATAACATGATAACAAGTTGAGTTGTAAGAGAGTGAAATATAAATGAAAACGTGAACTTTACTAAAAAAGCACCTGGTTTTTGATATTGGTCCCTTTACACCCTAGCCTTCGGGTATCAACAATAACAGCAATAGACTTAAAGCCAGCTCTTCCCCCAAGCTGAGCATCAAAAGCCATGTCCTTATAGACCTACACCTCATATTATTATCAGTAGGAACCCTCATGTGAAACAAAAAAACTTGAGACCTAACAAAACTATTTGCTTATTTAAAGCTGGCGATTGCGAGGACCCGGTTGAAGCCTAATCTCCCATAATATAGCTACCTAAGCTTGATAAATAAAACTGAACAAATCACTTACAGAGCCTTCTGACAGCTTCATTGGCCACCATAGCGGAGGACTTCCTTGAAGCTTGAGAAACATTGGCTGAGAAGATTGCCTGAAAATAAACCAGTAAGATTAAAATTGTGATAATTTAATAAGAATAATAAATGAGTATAGCTAAATTTTATCTTTTAAAAATTTAACTAAATGTGAAAATAGATGTTTAGTTTAAAGAAAATAGATATACCAATTAGTTATATATCCTAAAAATCAAATATACTTTGATACCATAATTGAATGTTTTCCCCTGGCCAATATCTCACAACAAGTCATTTCCTCATCCCTTGAAACAATAAAGTCCTTATCTGAAAAAATCAAATATACTTTGTGTTGTTATGTATGATTTATGGTTCTTCATAAAGGAGATAAGGGAGAGAGAGTAAGGAGAGAGAGTTCGGAAAGGTTAGTCTAGATATCTGAAATAGAGAGGTTGTTTTGTGAGAGAGAGAGAGAGAG
>PHNY01151762.1:25317-40405 GCA_003724115.2 Anethum foeniculum
TGTTACAATCCCAAATTCGATAATAAAAGTAGATAACATCACTAAATACCAGAAGCGCACAAGCGCACAAAAGTGATAATTTATAATAAACTAGAAATTTGATAAAAGAACTAAGAAGTGGCGCCCCCTGGACATATAGGCACCTCGAACTTGAACTTGCTTCAACCACATCGGTTTTCTTTGTCAAATTGGTAGTAAGGGTGTTTTTCCAAAACAATCGAATAGGTGGCCATCCAACCACCTCTTCCCTATTTCAGAAATGTTAAATATAATTAGTATATAGTTTCTGCCAAATTAAGCGTGTAAAGATCATGAAATTGCCAACAATTCAATCTTTAAATACATATGACATAAAAAAAACTTCTCTACAAATAAAATATCACTGTGTGATCACACACCTTAATGTTAATCTGCCATTGGACTAGTCATTAGTAATCTATAAAATAAGACATATAACTGAATGAGTTAGAAGGGTGAGAAGGTGTTTTTATTTATCTGATAATAGTACAGTCTCGTAATCTATTACGGACTTGGAGGAGACGCAATAAGGTCCCGTTTTAAAATTCTTAACTTCTATAATTTTGGATCATTGTGATCTCACCAGTCACCAGTGTCTGATTTTTAAATTTATGAAATTAAAAAACAAGACAATTATAATTTTATGGAAAGATTAAAATTTGCACAGTCTACATTCTTTTCTCTATAGAATATACTTTTTACGTAAAAATTTATACAGGGAGTACTGATATTAGTTATATATCAAATGGCCAATAATTTGACAGCAAGGACCTACCCGTTTCACAATTAAGAATTGGTATGTGTAGTAAGTAGCATAATTGAAACAGCTCTCCTGCATTTAAAGTATCAAACACCTTAGTACATTTTTATCTCAGTCTAACTGATTAATGGTTGTTGAAATACTGTTTTTTAAGGTCTCATAATGGTGCTTGCTTCTTATTGCAGCTTCAGTAGATGGAGTTGCACGCCCTCAAATGAAAGTTTATTGCATTGTCCAGCATCATTTTTGCATCCAGCCAGTCATCAGAAATATAATGACAAATTGTATCTTAAACTTTATCAGGACAATTTTTGATTGCGTATGAATCTTAGCATGCAGTAGGTGTACTTTGGCCTAGTTTTCTCAAAACCCTGATACATTGCACTGGGGGGCTTTAAACCTCTAAATATAAACAAAACATAATAACACAATGCTAAAGGGTCGGACACCAAAAACATAATATTTTAAGCATCTATATTAGCAATTAGCACGTCTAGCTATTTATCTTTTTCTTACAGTATTAATAATTTTTGAAACACAACATCATCTTATCGAGCCCATAAATAATATGTAACCATTCTAGAGACCAACTATCAAGTCTAGCTATTTAATACCTTCCTTACATTCCATTCACTTGACCCTACAATTTTAATCATATTTGAAACACAACATCTTATCAAGCCCTGCATTTGACTCGCTGACTTGCATTTCATCACCTTCCATTACTATCACTCTATTACAAATCTCATTATAACAATAGTAAACCTATATTTATTTACTCTTTATAGCCTTTTTGAGCCACATAAACATACTTATTGGGAGCTTGCTTCAATATGTCAAAATATTACAAACCTTTCCAGCACTCTCTTACTCTATATATATATATATATATATATATATATTCACGAAAAAACTATATATAAAGACAACTGTTGTTTTAGATGTTTAATTAGTAACAGTTACGAGGATGCAATAAATTTAATATTCTATTTGCCCGTAGTGAGGAAATCAGGTGGAACGGTCAACAGCGCAAGCGTGGTTCTCGCCCAACAAGTGTTGGATAAAAGCATAACAATCCATTAACTGGATAATAGAACCTGAATGATCCGCCAGCCTTAAGTAGGGTATGTAAATGATTCATATACGACCCGCAGCTTTACAATTCAAGCCATCATTTAGCTTACCATTTAACCTTATAAACTAATAAGTCAAACCATTACATCATGTTACTTAGTAGGTTAATACCATTTAATGTGTGTCTTTGTGTGTGCGTGTGTGCGTGTGTGCGCGCGCACACACGTGTGTGCTTGTGCGTGTGTGTGTGAAAATGCCCTAACCCCTAATTTTAAAGTCCTAATCGCCTGAAATTTCACAATGAAAGATGTATATATGTTTAAATCGGAGCAAATATGTATATATGTGTTTAAATCGGAGCAAATATATATATATGTTTACCGGTTAATCGGAGAAAAACACTAAAGCCCCAAATTGAAGCCCACGAAACCTGCAAAATAAATTAAATAATTAGTACCAATCTCCAATTAGAGCCAATTCATCCGTTCTGTGTATTTAAATATCAAATCTTCAATTCATCGTATTCATTCGTTCATCCGAGAGAATGTTTGTGTTTGTGAGACGGAAGAGAATATTTGTGTTTGTGAGAGATGGGTGTGAGTGTTTTTGTCCCGATCTGTTTGGCTTTGGGGGGGAAAATTACCGCTCTTTTTTTTTCACCTAGTAAACTGTGCCTTAGTTTTTGATTTTTATATTTTGGTTTTTAAGTTTAATTATTAAATTATTATTTATTAAATAATAAACTATCAAAGTACTTTTATATTTATGTACAAAAATTTCATAATTTTTATTATACTATATATTACATTCTTGATAAATTAATAATTCAAAATATAATTTTAATAATTATTTTATAATAATATTTCTACTTTAGTATTTTTAAAAATTAAAAAGTAACTAATGTAACACCAGGTGCTGGTGTTACATGCGCTGCAATACCGAGATTTGTTTGCTAACACTAGCTTTATAGCTATTGTAACACTAACTGAGAGGTGTTACAATAGGCCAAAAATATCTTAGCTAATGTAACGATGCTTGTAACACTTCCATTACAGTAGCCCACTTATGGCGTAGTGAGCCTTAACAAAATTAAACATACCAGAATCTATCAGTCATAGCAAAAGTAATTATCCAAGTTTTATCAACCAAAACGCATTACAATGGCCGGAAAAGCAAAAAAAAAACATTAAGGTCGATTTTCCGACGAGGCACAAATCGTACACAAAACTCATAAATAAATACATGTATCGCCTCTAAATTGAACGATCTATAAGTATACATCAACAAAATCAATGAACAAACAACAAACAAGAAAGCCCCAATTCGAACTTAAACCCTCAAATTCAAATTTTAAAACTTATACATTTTTCAGTCGTTTTGATACAAGATTTGATACAGCTTCTCTAGAGCTTCGATTTCATTACTAATATGATAGGTTTCGCTTTCCAAAACTCTCCAAAATTACTACCTCTGTCCTTTTCGTTTTTGTACACTTTCCTTTTTTTGGATGTCCCACTCATTTCTATACATTTTAAAAGTTACTAAAAATAATAAAAATTTTATAATATAAAAATTAACTACAGCCACTACTTTCTTTCACTACATTCACTTTATACATTAAATATTGATTGACCCCACCACTTTACCCACTTTTCTTAATTTTTATCATTAAATCACACTTTTTCTTAACCTCCGTGCCAAAACCAAACGTATATAATTCGGCGGGACGGAGGGAGTATTTGATTTCAAGAACAAGTTATGAACCTTAACCCTAATTTCTAGAGAATTTTTTGATTTTTAATGTATTTTTCTGATTTTTATATCAACTATTAATAAAGAAAATTTAATTTATAATTACATAAAAAAAATACAGGGACTAGACCTAGTTTCAAGACAATTTGTCAAGCATAACAAACCTAGTTTCGAGACAATTTTCCATAGCTTGAGTGATTAGTTGTCAGTTTCCATGTGTTTGAAGCGTTTGGACAGGTACTCACGTATATCATTTCGTCTTCTACTTTGTAATTACACCTTATCGAGGTAAAATACATGTTCATTTTTAAAAATCACACATATTAAGAAAAATGAATGTTGTTAAATTAATTGCATTAATTGACTATAACATGTGGAATAAAATTGATCTTGGAAATATACATAAGAGATATGTAAAGTAGAGATGATTCTGAAATATAAATTTACATAGTAAACAATTAAATTGAAACAAAATTTTCTTTTAAAAATGGACATGTATTTTGAAACGAATGAAGTATTTTTTTTATTACGTAATCTATCTATCTGTGCTACCAAGGGCGCCTGATTTTAGATAACATGTTGGTCTGTACTCTGACCCTTATATGCTTCTAAAATTATACATAGATTACTGGACATACAACATGACTTTTTGATATATGGAGCCTTCTGGGCTTCTAGGATTATACATAAATTATCGAGTACATAAGACAGACTTCTTTTAATCGGTTTTTTTATGGTATGTCCAGGCATATAGTAAGTGCTAAATTTTATAAATTTAACTTATTTTGATTGACTTTTATATTTTAATAATGATGGACTCCCCTCATATACAAAAACTCTACCAATCAAAATAAGTATTTTAATAAAGATGGACTCCCCTCATATACAAAAACTCTACCAATCAAAATAAGCTAAACCCATAAAAGTTAGCGTTGCCCTTAAGCACACATTAGAAAGACCATCTTTTAATATCTAACCGAAACTTTATTGAAATACTATAATTACACTTTATTAATCTCTTTCTTCTATTTCTATGCTTGCCAGATTTCACAGTTTCATTTAAAGTCAAACAAAGAGACAGAATCATCAAATATATGAAGCAATCAAGCATTTAAGCAAAGCTATGCAGCTTCTTGCAAAATACATCATGCAAGTCAGAAAGAGAAGGTAAAAACAAAAACCATACTCTAGAACTTTATGCGCGCATCCTTTTGAGTAGTCCCATGTAATGAGCTTCGAATCAAGTCCACCTGCTATGACTGCAAAAATGCTGAAAAAATTGCAGATCAATGAAAATAGTTTCAGCCGCAATTTTTAGAAGTAACGATATAATGTCCACACCCTGCATGACACAATTCGAACTAGTTTGTGGCGGGAACTTTACAATATATGTATATATAACCCAAAAGAAAACTTTGTAACACACTAGTTTCAGGTAGGAACGCTCAATGATGATCATCCATCACAAAATAACGAAATATAATTTCGTATACATAAGGAATCACAATCTCCTCATCTTTTGTAAGTCAGGTTCAAGTAGGAACCGAAGCTTCTGCATCTTTTTATGTTAGTGTCCTTTCCGGTGATTCACCTATTCCAATTTTGTAACTAATTTCCATTTGAGTTAAACCTGAGATGGTGCGAACTGCGAATTCATTTTGTGATTAGTTTCCATTTGAGCATCTCTTCCATGTGTCACTTAGGACAAGTCTAATAATGACTTTCCCTTCATAAAAAGTGACATTATGGAGCACTTATAGACAACAAAATGGCAACCAAGACAATCCATAAGAATAATTAATATCCTCTTGGTTGTAGTTGTAACTTTCTCTCTTGGCTTCCATGTATGAAACTAATTGTTCATGTATGAAACTGTATAACATTTATTTAATGGAAAATGCACATTTTAACAGAAAAATTTGGTGATAATAAATTCGGGGAGGGATGCTAGAGTTGTGGTGATAATTGATGGTGATGCAAAGCATAGGTTATAGTAATTAGGGTTAGGGTTTGGTATTTGGGGTGGCTGAGATAGTATGGGAATGGATCGGTGGTTCTGTAATTAAGATCGAACGTAGGATCCTCTCTTTTTCGCAAGGGTTGCTTTGCACAATACAATTGGCCTACGTATCCATATTTATAAAGGATCAAGCCAAACGTAATTCTTGGGGAGCAAGATATCTGGATGGGCTAAGTTTCCTTCTCCAAAGGTCCATAAGACCGAGGCCACCATCTTAAGTAATCATCGTGGGCCTAGAGCCCAGCTACTTTCTCGGAGCATGGCCGTTAAGTCATTGACCCGAGATCATCAGAGTCAAAACCCACCTTGTGCCATAGAGAAAAGGTAACTAGTCATAGGACTGGCCTTTCAGATTTATTCAAGGGCGACGCTCTTCGGCCCATCAACAGGCGAGGCTGTTGATAGGCCTAACCCTCTTCCATAGTTCCAAGCATAATATAATATAATTAGTTTGGGGCAAGGCCCGTTATCTTCTGTGTCTTCAAGTAGTTCCTGTAGGGAATGTCTTCTTCACCTCTCCCTTAAAGGGCAAGGCTATAATGACAGTCTCAACAGCCTAGCCAGCAAAGGCAAGGCTTCTGTCTTCAAGAAAAGGGCTAGGCTCCTTGAAAAATGGGATAGGCCCATCTTACCTTCTCATGGCTTCAATAAACCTTTCATGGAATCAAGGGTGCTTAATTCCGGAGGGGACGCCTTGAAATTAGGCGAGGCTAATTTCCAGCATAACAACTACCCCCGGTTTCTCTTAACTTTCCTGTAGGCGACGCTTCCACTCTATCTGTCTTTTCAAGAAAGGTATTCATTTTTTTCGAGAAAAATCATTATTTCTCAGAAATGTCACACCTCGATACTAGTTTCGAGGTCAAATATGGATCTACCACGTGTCACGAGACTCACGACTGTCCCTTCCCCTTTCTCTTTCTTCTCCCCTAAAAAAGCCCTATCTCATTTCATTTCAGTCTATCATTTCTCATCTGAACTGTTGCCAAAATCACTTCTCATAGCGAAGGCGAGGACTTCAATTCAGGCGACACTCCTTTCTGACATATTTGATTTTCACGCAGCTTCTTAAGGTATATTTCTATTCCTTCCTCTTCTATTTTGATTTTGTCTTGGAGTTGGTTATATTTCCCTTTGTAATCATTTTTTAGATCTAGGGCGAGACCTTTAAGCATCATCTAGGCGAGCCCTAGGATAGTGACTTATTTTAAAGGGTGAGGACATTTCACCATTATCTTTCTTTCTTATTCCTAAATCCCTATCTATTTCTCTTCCATAACGTCCTTGCCCTTTTCATTTTTCAGATGTCGAATGTGAAGAGCGCCTCAAGGCATGAAGGTGTACAACGTCGCCTTCTCATTCATCTCAATCTTCTTCTGCCCTTCCTTTTGCTTCTAATAATAAACTTAAGGAGATCGTAGATCCAGCCTGGCTTAGAGCTCATAATATAAATGTGACCTATATAAGGGCTTCTTCAAACCCGCATGAATTGATTTCTATATCCGACACGAGTCCTCGCCCCTTTGATATAGTGGATGACTTAGGAAGCGTTTACCATGCTGCCAATTTAGGCAAGGATGTTGATATATTTCACGACCTTTTCACATACATAGATCAGAACAAGGCTGGTCCGTCTAGATTGGGACGGGGTCGTGGAAAGGACATAAGGATGTTTCCCGGAATCAGAGACCATATCGACGATCATGAAGGTGAAGACGACATGGATTTAGACGAGGACTCCGCGAAAGTCGGAATCCCAGAGAATCAAGAGGACGAGGCTTTGAACGAGGAAGCTATATCTGTTTCTCCTTTAAATTACTTACTGGAAATGCCCTCGCCTCCTGATAACCCTTATAGAGACCCTGTTTTTTAGCATAAAATTGACTTGGATTTTTGCTCATATTTTGATGATGGTGAGAAAGCTGATCTCAAGAAGTCTCAAGGCATCATCTCTTGCGCAAGGCTCATTTCTGACATTTCATCTGAAGAGATAATATGGATGATAGAATACTATAATCTCTCGGTTGATGGCTACGACCTCGCCCTCCCATGAGGATACACGTCTTTCCGAACACAAGGATCCCTACTCGCATGGTTTTGACAAACAAATTGCTTGAATTAGGATTTGGCTTGCCTATGCATCCTTTTCTTCATGAAATAATCAAATTTTATGACATCACCCCCATTCAATATCTCCTAACAGCTACAGGATTGCTACTAGCCTCTATATCATGTACTGTAAAAAAAGGTTTTCCTCCCCAATCCATGAAGAAGATCTTGCAATTTTTGGGTTTAAGGTGAAGCTGAAACGACTTAGGATTCTACTACCTCGCTCCCATCCATAGCAAAAAAGGGTATTCTATGGGAAATCCCAGCAATATAAAATTGTGTAAGCCGAATTACTTTTATTTGGTCGATGTTCCTTGGGTGAGGACTCAGTTTAATCTTGATCTTCATAAGTATCTTCACATCCTCACCTTTTGTTTCTTTTTATTCTCCTAAAATATGCCTTAACCATCTGCCTACTTCTCCAGATAAGCCTTTTCAAGTAGATCTCCAAGGAAAAGCTTTGGACAGAGCAAATGAAATTTCTGATCTTCCTAGAGAGGAAAAAGATCTTGATAAGTTAATCACTTTCAACAACTTGCTCAAATATGGTTTCTATAACAAAGGGGTCGCCTAAGTTCCATTTGTGGAATTTAAAAAGAAAATTTCCAAAAAACTCCTTAAAGAGAAAATTAAGGGTCTTAAGGGTAAAGGTAGATGCCTCACCTCTCTTATTCTTTCATACTTGTTTCATAGAATTTCCCTTTTCTTATTTTTATATATCCTTACTAACTTAGGCTCTGTTTGGGAGTGCTATTAAAAATTGTTGTGCGGTTAGAAAAAGTGCTGGTAAAAAAAGTGTTGTTTTAAAAGTCAGATGACTGTTTGGTAATATTTTTGATATGCTTATGTTTTATTGTAAAAAAATAAATTAATTAATGCTTTTGGTGAGGTTTAATGGTGAAATTAGCATCTGCTTCTTGCAAAAGCTGAAAAGTAGCTTTTTCCAAAAACATGGGAGGACTTGCTTTTTCTAACAGCAGCTTTCAGGCCAAAAGCACTTTTTCGAAAAACAGCTTTTAAATTTTACCAAACAGTTTTTTAGCTGCTTTTGAGCAAAAAGTTGTTGTTTCTGTCTGCAACAGCAATGCCAAACACACCCTTAGTCACTTTGTTTTTATTTTCAGGAAAAATGGCCGAACTGCCTTTCGGGGAGATTCCATACTCTAAAAAGACCACTCCCTCACCAAGCACAAATGTTAACAAGGCTCCGCCCAGTATTCCCATAACCCAAAAAGCCCCACCTTTGATTCAACACAGACAGAAGAAAAGAAACGCCCATATGGTTATAGCTGATTCAAGAAAGGACGATGCTACTAAGAAAGAGAAGACTACCATGAGCGATGCTTCTTCTGCTGCCTCTCTTATCTTTGGTGATTTAGCCAAAGATGACTTCAAAGACGAAGATGTTGTAAATTGCAATAAGAGGGGAAATGTAGAGGCGATATTCTACTTCAAACAAGCTATAGGCGAGGCTTTTTTCCATGGCCTAGACTTGATGAATTCTTTGGAAAGCGAGAACTCCAAACTCCAATAATCTCTGACCAATACCAAAAAATCTTCAGACTATTATAAAGGCTTGTAAGACGGAGCTGGAAAGAAATTGGTGGATTTGAAAGACAATCATAAAGCCGAGCTGAAGAAGGTTAAAGATGAACTGGAGAAGGTAAAAGGCGATGCTAAATCAGCAGGCGATGCTAAATCAGTAGGTGAAGCTTAGACTAAGGAGTTGGAAAAGCTGAAGGTAGAGATGGAGGCATGTAAGGTCTCAAATATACTGTAGAGGGGGGTGAATACAGTATAGAACAATCAAATCGAAATTAACAAGTAAAATGATAAACAGTTTTTATATTGATGAATAAAAACGGTTACAGTAATACAAAGTACTCTCTCAAAGAATGTAAGAGTATTCTTGAGAGCTGCTAGGTTACACAAATATGATAACTCAATAATCGACACCTATAGTGTTAACCTAATCTGTGTTTATATAATACACAGTTACACAATCAATTACTACTGATATGATTACATAAGAATGACTAGATAAAGATCATATCTAATAATTGATTGCTCCTTTCCATATGTTGAGTAACCGACATATTCTTGCAATCTTCAAGATCTTCAATCAGATAAATCATAACATGATTTACTGCTTTCTTAAAGTCTGACAGAACAAACGCTGATAACAAACACTGATATCAAATACTGATATCATCCTGTCAAACTCTGACGACAAACTCTAATTTGCGTAAGTACTAAACACTGATCATCAAATTGTCTAACAATCTCCCCCAACTTGTACATGTGAATATATGAACAAGTTTAAGAATTTTATGATGACAAAATAGAAATCTAAATGCAAGAATTAAAATTTATTACAACTCAATTATATGAAAAATCAGAGTTTATTCTACAATCCTGCTATACCCAGTTGCTTCAGAAAAGAATTTCTTTACAAGATCTTCTTCTGCATTGTTCAAGTACATCTCCAGCTTGATTCTGAGATCTTTAAGCTCTGGAGTAGAATCATCAATCTGATAGATAGCTGCCCTGAGATCTGGAATTTTTGCACTGCTCATATGAAGATCATCTATCAGTATGACTCCAATGTCTTTACCATCTGGATTGAATGTGACAACATTCATACCCAACTGTTTAGTGATCTGAGCTCCTCTTCTTGGCATATCAGCTATTGTACCATCATGAAGTTCATACTTAGGAACAACTGGATAAGATGTCTTGTAAGGAATACCTCTTTGCTTGACAAGAATCTGCTGTTTGATAAAGTCTGACCATCTGGCAGTAGCAGAGTTTATGACCTTCAGTAGATAGTGAATATACTCTAGCTCCTTCCAGGATTTAATCATTCCATTCCAGCCTCATTCCATTCCTGCCAAGTGAACGCAACCCTAAGGGCGTGTTCACTTGGCAGAATGGAATGGATTTTTGCAGGAATGGAAAGGGTCATTCCGCCCGGAATGAAAATTAGGTTGTTCACTTGGGATAAAGGAATGGAATGAGTCATTCCCATATTCATTCCATTCTATCAGATCTGTTTTATTTCATTCCATCCAAAACGTGTGGGATAAGTTCATTACTTCGAAACACAATAAAATTCCCACATATTTTTTCTTGACAAATTTTTTTCTGAAAAAACTTTTATTCAAAATAATTTTCCCGAAAATGGAAAACGTTTCTCGAAAAAAAAAAATCGAGATTTTTTTTCTAGATTTTTTTCCCAAAAAATATTTTTCGGGAAATTTTTTTCTGGAACACTTTTTTCGGGAAAAATTTTCCGAAAACCTTTTTTCCGGGAATTATATTTTTGAAAACTTTTTTCGGGAAATTTTTTTCGAGAAACCTTTTTTCGAGAATTTTTTCCCAGAAAACATTTTTCAGGAAAATTTTTTCTGGAAAACTTTCTTCGAGAATTTTTTTTCGAAAAACTTTTTTTCGATAATTTTTTTCCAGAAATATTTTCGAAAAACTTTTTTCGGGAACTTCTTTTCCGGAAAACTTTTTTTTCGAGAAATTTTTTCCGCAAAACTTTATTCGGAAAATTTGTTTCCAGAACACTTTTTTCGAGAAATTTTTCCGGAAAACTTTTTTCTTGAAATTTTTTCCATAGAGAAATTTTTTCCGAGAATATTTTTCCGAAAAACTTTTTTTCAAGAAACTTTTTTCCGGAAACCTGTTTTAGGGATATATTTCCTAAAAAAAATTTTCCCGAGAACTTTTTCCTGAAAATATTTTTTCGGGTTATTTGTTTCATTTTTCATTCCATTCCTTCAAAAAAAATATGGCAAATGAACGCAAGAATGAAATAATCATTCCATTCCTTCTATATTCCATTCCTTCCCCATTCCATTCTTTCCATCATTCCATTGCAGCCTCATTCAATTCCTGCGAAGTGAACACAACCTAAGTGTAATGCACCATTCGTTCACTTTCTCAGCGTCATGACGAGTTTGATGTTTTTCAAAAGATTCTCTAAAACTCTCAATTTGGTGTCGCACAGCCGATGGATCAATGTTGTAGAACACAGGAACAACCAATCTTTTCATTCGTTTGTAACAAGCGAGGATCTCTACTAGCTCTTCAAGGCACCAATATGAAGTAGCATAGTTTTCCGAGAGGACAACAATGTAGGCCTTGGATTCCTGAATAGCTTGAGTGCACGTGAGATTACTTCTCCACTGCTTAGCTCAGCATCATCCTAAATGTTCGAATGACAGTGTGTTGTAAGGCTTTGTATAGATGATCAGTAAATGTATATCGTGTATCTTTCCCTCTGAAACTCAAGAAAACATCCCACAGAGTAGGAGGTGAAGTTGGAGTAGAAGATATTGCGGTTTGATTATAACTTGTGGAGGCCATTAATACAAATATTAAAATCTGAAACAACTACTGGTAAGATAAGTAGAAGATGATAAACTAACTATATGATCAAACCCTATAAGGAATAAAATATTTTTTTTGTCAAGTATAGGGAATAGAATATTGGATAAATGGATGGGCCTAGAAGGTGAACTTAGAATACAAGACACAGAGCAGTTTACGATAACGATTAATCTTTGTGTATCAAGGAAGAAAGTATAAAGACTAGACTAGAGTATGTACAGGTCTTCTGCTGGGCTTCTTGTCCTAATCACCTCTGTGCGGATACTTAAAAAACAATCTTAACATTGGTACAATAAATTAATCTATCATTGAATCCAGCTCTCTTTTTTTCATTTTATTTTGACACGAATAGTGCTAGATGCACAAAATTTGGTGCACAAAAAGTTTACAAAATAATGTGGCACATGAATTGTTAAATTTTAATTGGATTATTAATGTGAATGCAGGGGGCCCATTCCAATCAATGTTTGCCACATGCTCATTTTGTGAAAAAATTTGTATGCAATTTTGTGGACACTTTGAATCCCGCTCTCTTGATCGAGTTTAATGTGTTGCATTATTTGAGTCACCCTCAATTCAGCATTATCACATTCAATATTGTGTTGCATTTAGAATAAATGTATCTTAAAATTAATCAACATAACCCAACTTCTTAAATAAATCTAACTAAATTGCTTACCATAGTAATTTATTGTTCTAAAGACTACTTCCAGAGTCATGAAATTTTAGAAATATAGTCTTTAACTCGAATTTATGTCGTGTCAAACACTTCGTACCTGAGTTCTAGCAACATAGTATTCAGGTTAATAGGTTATTATAAACGCAATCACACTATCATCTCTTTTCCCATGCTACTATCTATACCTTTAATTATCCAATTGACAGGCTCCAGGAATAGTCGGATATCATGATTAGAAGCATCTGGTGGCCAATGTCATATACTGCAAATTTATCGTATCAAAATGCAACTTCTCCTTACCTAGATCACCATGCAAACTCTCACCCTTTTGCATACAAGATTCAAGTATAGTTTTCTGATCATTTCCTACTTCCACTTATTGAAAAATTTCTCAGTCTTATGAATTCAAGACTGCAACTTAGTTGGGTCTGTGGTTCCATTAAATTCAGGTGGGTCTGCATCCTCGAACGCTTTGAAGTTACTTGTGTCTTAAGTTTGGTTTAACAGAGGATTTTCAATGGAATCCGGGCTTCCATAGATATTAGGGTCAAGAATGTTATCTGGATCCTAATCTTGGTTCTCATCCAAGGCTTCTAGACATCTCCTTCTTTGAGGTGCTAATATTAAAGATAGGTATATAATGAACACATATATGTATCAGCAATTGTTCAGAAGCAAAAGTGAATTAATTATCGAGAAAAGGACATAAAATGCACAATATTCAGTTATATTACAAAAACTTAATTACACACCAGTCTTACATAGTTACATACGATCTAACAATTTACCAGAAGTATGATCTATCAACTAGCTACACAGAACTATCCTAATAAAAGAATTACATATGATGGACGTGTACAAAACTAGTGTTGAACATAATAGTGAAGAGAATGAATGAAGCATCATCACAGATGATGTAAGCGTGTGTCAACAACATCACAGATGATGTGTGCTTATGTCAGCTAGCAGACTAGCAAGTGGAAATCAATTACAAAAGTTTGTTACAGAATGACAGTTAAGTATTGCAAGTTAATAGACTGCACACGATATAAAACACAACTCTATTACTTGGAAGAGTAACTTTTACAATCTGTAGAATGTCGATACAATCATCTCTTTCTCTCTCGTTCATGAGTGTCTCTCCGTAATCTCTCTTAGCTTCATGTTGTGTAATCAGTAATCAGTAGATTAGTGTTATTAGTAGTACATTGTAATCAGTAGTATGTTGTAATAAAAGCTTTGTTTTTCTGCAACAATGGAGATTTATAACATGGTATCAGAGCTAACGACAACGATCTTGTAGAATTCTTGTGTTTCGATCTCATAGTAATCATGATTATAGAGGTATTCTTCTTGTTGTGATTTGTTTCTGATCTCTCTTATTGAAATCTTTCTATTCTTGTTATTTCGATCTTGTTGTCTTTCGATTCTTTTTTTTGATCTTGTTGAGAATTGTTTTTTCGATTTTAACGATCAATTTTCTGATAAATCTCATTGCTGTTCATCGTTTTGTTGATTAGATCTGTGATATATTGCTTGTTGATCAACTGTTCTAAAGTTTTTTTCTTAAGCTTCACATAACCCAAATCATTCTTGTGTTTATTCAATTTTTTTTTGTATTCAATCAGTAAACATAGCTTTCTTTAGATCATTTAGATCTCTTGTTATTTCTTGATTAAATGGCAACGACTGGTACAGCTACTGCTGCAACTCAGAATACAGACATTTCTTTATATCCTTCATCTCCTTATTATATTCATCCCTCTGATAATCCTGGCATGAAACTTGTTTCGTTAAAGTTTGATAGTAATAGATATGCTGATTGGAAGAGATCAATGTTAATAAGTTTAACTGCTAAGAATAAAACAGGTTTCGTTGATGGAACAATACTGAAACCAATTGCTACTGATGTCACATTTAAGGCTTGGGATAGATGTAACAGTATGATGATTTCTTGGCTGTTAGGAGTTCTTGATCAAGATATAGCCAGAAGTGTGCTCTATTTCACCACTGCAAGAGAGATTTGGCTAAATCTAGATGAAAGATTTGGTCAAACCTCTGGCACTTTGCTTTATGAGATTAAACAGTCATCGAGTGAAATAAGACAAGGAACTGATAGTCTGGTTATTACACAAAGATAAAAATGATGTGGGATCATTTGGATTCCATTGATACTATTCCTTCATGTGTATGTACAAATTGTACTTGTGCCTTGACTGCTAAGATAATTAAGTCTGAGGAGGATGGAAGGTTGGTTGATTTTTTGATGAATTTGAGT
>PHNY01151845.1:4052-17157 GCA_003724115.2 Anethum foeniculum
AGTGGAAAGCAATTTTGCCAAACGGGGCCATAGTTGGCCCTTCCTGTCATTAACCTTCTTATTAAGTAAATAGAAAATAATTTAAAATAATTAAATGGCTCCTCTGTTGAAGAGTTGGGAAGATGGATGGCAGTTGTCATATCCGAGATTTTGGGGATCATATTTGTTCACACAAAGTTAGATCTTTCTCAATTCTCATCATGATTATCCCCGTTTTCTTGGGATGCTCTTTTCTTTTTGGCGGTTATCACGCGGATTACATGTGCGTTGCTTGCTTTCCATGCGATACATGGATGCTATAGAGCTACAACTGGGTACCGCTACAAATTTTTTTTTTTTTTAATGTTATTTACGCAATAATCCAATCAATTTAACGTCAATTTAGGATTAGTCATGTCATTTATGGATTAATGACGTAACTAAAGACAGGGCAATTATGTAACAATTTTTAGCACCGAGTTTTGTACTCCTGACATTACCGTAATTATGAGGTCATCTCGAAATTAAGATTTTTGGTATTAGTATGATGTACAATTTTGGCTAGATCTGACAAAATTGGTGTTTTAATTCAACAAATTGAACTGAAATTAAAGAACTAAAATCTTGTTATGTTATTCAAATTATATTAATTTAATCCAAAAATTCATTTAATTTGAACTGAAAATTTAACAAAAAATAATCTGAAATACTTAATTCAATATAACTTGATACTAGCTAATAGCCCGTACAAACCACGACACGAGATTAAAATATTTTAATTAAATAGTTGTAGGGTATCGAACCCAGGTGAAACTAAATAACTTAAATTGAATAAATAAATCTTGTATATTAATGTATTTGTAGAGAATCTAACCTGAGTTTAAAGTTAATTGAGATGATAATTTAATTTTCATAATATTGTGTTTCACCGAAAAGATATTTACCTTATTGATCAATATTGAATAATAAATTAATATTTAAAAATAATATCATGCCAAAAATGACATAATTATTCAATCACATTTCTTGAAAAATTTATATTTATATTAATAAAATACATTTTTAAGTCTTACACATTAAAAAATGAATAAGTAATGATCAGAAAGTATTCAAACCAAATTTAATCCGTATCAATTTGAATGTTCATAGATATTAATCCGAGCTGCACCTGCTCTGCCGAGCTCGAACTCTTTTAACTAGGCTCGACTCGGCTCGTTTAGTTAAACGATTCAAGTTCAGGCAGAGCTTTCAACTCGTTTAATTAAACAAGCTAGCTCAGCTCGACTCGCGAGATTAAATGATCCAAGTTCGTGTAAAGATTTAAACTCGATTTAATGTAAAATTAAACGAGTCCGCTCGTTCGACTTGTTAATAGCTAAACGAGCCGGCTTAATTGGACTCGTGAAAATAAAGAGTCGAGTTCGGGTAAGGGTTTAAACTCGATTAGTTAAACGGCTGGACTCAGCTCAATTAATCCCTAGCCAAATTATGTCCGACTTAAAACTCGGCTCACTCGACCCAAATTATAACCCTATACACCTAAAGCGAAACACATCCTATTTAGTAATTATTTCGAAATATATCAAATCCGAGATTGATCGGATATCAATTTCCTATATCAATTTGATCCTATCCGTAATACAAGTTACCTGGGCCCGTTTTGGCTAACATATCCTTGCTGATCACAACTTCACCAAGTCACCAACAGGTAGAGCTGGCCACCTGTGCGGGGTGCGGTTCGGGCCGGGTCAGACACGGGTTTGGCACGCAAAACATTAGTACTAAACCGGCACTCAAGATCAACGAGCCGGATCCGGGTCGGGTTTGATCCGGAAAAGTGCAGTTCGTAACCGGCACTATGACTCGCGAGCCCGTGTGAGCCTGTGCAAGTGTGCGAGCCGGGCTTGCGGATTTGCGGGCTGTGCACAACATATATACGAATTATGAACTTTAATAATTACTTTATTTTTTCATAATTATTTTGATTGTTTGTTTTTGGATAAAAATAGTATAAATTTTATTAATTAACTCAAATTTAAGAATTACTCTATCCGTCCCACTTGGTTCTTAACATTTGAAATGGAGTGTTCGACACGCATTTTAAGGCTCTTATCTAGGATAGTTGCATAAATTATTTTGGAAACTTTTTTCCTCTGAATAAAAATTAAATATCTAAATTTTCATTCAAAAAAAAGAAAATTTTAAAAATAAGTTATAGAACTATGGTGGATAAGAGTTTTAAAATACGTGTTAAACTTTCTATTTTCAAATGTTAAGAACCTATTAGCACGGAGGGAGTATTAATTAAGAAGGGGACCACCTCGTATAGCATAATTAATTAATTCAAATTATTAAATTTTCATATATTTATACATAACCAAAATCTAAGAATTATTAGTTACTCCCTCTGTACCATTCAATTCTCTACGTTACTTTTTGTCACGCTTTTTAAAACTCCTTTAAAATATAGTTCCATAATTTTTTTTTAAATTTTTTTCTGAATAAAAATTTAATGTTTAAACTTTTATTCAAAATTTTTTTTAAAAAAATAATTTATAGAACTACGCTTTATAGGAGTATCGAAATGCGTGCAAACAGTGCACATAGATATCTCAACGGGACGGAGGGAGTAATAAGGTCTAATGTTAGGTAAGAAGTTTAATGTATAGCGCATGTGTTATACACTCTGGTGCAGTCGGGGCTTGTGCGTTCCTGTGCGGGCCGGTCTCGCTTGGTGCGTGTGGGCCGGTCCGGTTCCGGTTCTGTTTCACTTGACTCGTATCCGGCACTGACTGATCAACGACTTGAACGGTTTTGAACAGACCCAGTTCGAACCGAATAATATCAAGCTTCCTTACGAGCAGGTCCCGGGCGGGGCGGGAATCGGCGCAAGTGGCCACCTCTACCAACAGGACAGGTATAGGAAACATGCATGTAGATTGTAGAGGCGAGCACAGAAAATGTATCTTCCAAAGAATTGCTACAAAGCGACATACAATATTGACCTACTTGTAGTTGAGAAAAAACGAACCACCCAACATAAATACGTGTTTTGTCTACAAGCAAGCAGTTCCCGGACCCATACATTTGGTGGTCATGAAAGATATTGTCTATTTTCCGTATCATATTCCATGTTTTAGTGGAGTTTTGAAAGTAAAACTTTTAATGGATGTGTTTCATTGGTTAGTTCGCAGGTGCGGATACGGGCCAGTTGTTAAATATGCCTTCCGTTTTCAATCGACAGGCAACAAATGAAGAGTATCATTCGGACTCTACTACACTTGAATAAGGAGTGGAGGGCTTTTTATTATTTTACTCTCTATTGCTTGTCCTCTTTAACCTTTGTGAACCAACGATTCTCATAGACCAGTTAAAAAGATTGGTACCTAGTTTAAAAAGATATTTGGGTGTAGTAAAAGTATACCGATCTTAAAAAGATTGGTACCTATTTAAAAAAGATATTTGGGTGTAGTAAAAGTATACGGATCGGTAAATAATTCGATATTATTATGAATATATATTTCGGAAATCGAAATTTTACCGGTCAAGATATTGATTTACGATTTGTCGATGAATTTTGAAAAATTAAATAATTTATTTAGTAATTTATCAAATTGATCAGATATTTTTGATCAATTTTATCAGTAATTTTTAAAAAATCGACCGATTTCTATATGCATTAACATTAGAAATATTCTCAACATATAATTGACTAATGCATCAACTTCATATAATCACATGTACTTAGTTATCTTAGTAAATCAATAGTTATTTTAGTAAATCAATTTATCGGTGATTTTTGAAAAATCAACCAGTTTCTATATTCATGAAAATTATTAATATTGTCGAATAATATAAATGAGTGATTGAGTTAGTATAACCCAACTTCCCATGATCACTCAATTTATCAGTGTTTTTTGAATTTTTTTTTGAAAAATCAACCAATTTCTGTACATGTGAACATTACCATATCCTGGGAAGTGGTTAACTAGTGCAAACCCACTTCACATAATCACATATACATAGTTATCCGAGTAAAACAAAGTTCTAATTTTTCCATTTCCCTTTAAGTACAACATATATCCGTTAAACAAATCATCTTAGTCCCATTCAAATCAGTAAAATTTCTTATTTATGTATTTAAAACTTTTATCATATAAATCAAATTACAATTCGAATCGCATTCAATTCAAAAGTCAGTCACCGCTCCCAACGAGTATTCACCTCTTGTTTTTACCAGGATCGGTGCTAGTCATTAAGAGGCCTCAGGCGAAATTAAAATATGAGGCCTTAATTTTAAAAAAGTTTAAATTTTATATTAATTAAATTAAATTTATTTAATATCCTGTGATTAAATTTTCAGATTATTTTTTTGTAAAGTTTTCTATATTATTAATTAAATTTTTGTATCAAATATTTTAGTTATCGTTATAGAGTTTAATCATGTATATATGTAAGTAAACGATTTTTGTTTAAATAATTTGATAAGATTATAAATTCAAATTCAACAAATATTTTAAAATAAAAAATACTTACTACTTAGTTATTTAGAAGTACTTATCAACTAAAAATGCAACATCAAAATAGAATAAGTTCAAATAAACTTAACAAAGATAATTTTTAACTATTCATATTTATCATAATATTTTTTATATATAAAAAATTTATAATAACTAAAATTATATTTTTGGGGCCTTCAAACATAAGTATAAATTTTTTTTTTAATTTCTAAATTATTAATTAAAAAATATATGTATAACAACATAATTTTTTGGGACCTTTGAAAGTTGGGGATCTTAGACGACCGCCTAACTTGTCTAATGGGTGCGCCGGCCGTGGTTTTTACCTCCTGCATCAACTTTTCATTGGGACTTCGTACCCAATTTAGAAACTCAGACCATCCATATAGACCAAACTCAAAAACAAAAGCCCAATCACAAACACTCCATTCAAAGCCCAACCACACACAAAACAATCATTAACTTAAAATAATTTCAAAAAACTAAAAACCCAAAAAACCCCTTGTGAAACCCCTTGTCTTCTTCATTCCCCCAAATCCACACACACTAATCACATTCTCAATCTTTTTTAATTAACTTTATTTTATTATTTCTCATTTTAATTACCTAGGGTTTGTTTATTTGTTTTTGTACCATACGAGTTGGAGCAGTGTAGCAACTCACTGAGTCAATGGAGGCACCGGCCGGTGTCGCCGCCGTTTCGCTACCGATTCACCGGAAAGAGTGGCGGGTTGTTTCTGAAAATCTTCAAAACTCTAGTAACGAGGTAATTTCTTGTGCATTTCTCGTTTTTAAGTTCTAGGGTTTGCTGTTTGTTTGTTTATTTGTGTTTCGGTGCGTGTGGGATTGAAAAGATTGGATTTTTATGTAATGTGTGTGTGTTTAGTGTGTTTGTTTGTGTTTGGTGATGTTGCGGTGTGTGTAGGATTAAAAAGATTGAATTTTGATGTAGTGTGTGTGTGAGTGTTTGTGTTTCGTATGTTTGTTTATGTTTCGTAATGTTGCGGTGTGTGTGGGATAATAAAGATTCAATTTTTATGTAATGTGTGTGTGTGTTTAGTATGTTTGTTTATGTTCTGTAATGTTGCAGTGCTTGTGGGATAAAAAAGATTCGATTTTTACGTAATGTGTGTGTGGGGGTTTAGTATGTTTATTTACGTTTTGTAATGTTGTGGTGTGTGTAGGATTAAAAAGATTGAATTTTGATGTAATGTGTGTTTAAGGTCAGGGCTTTGGCTGGAACTGTTACTTACTATATTTATATACGTTTCGTTATGTTGCGGGATTTAAAAAGTTTGAATTTTGACGTAAAATATATGTTGTTCGGGCTAGGTTATTAGCGGGATCTGTTAGTTTTTATATAAATTAAGTCTGTGATAGTATATTTTGTGCATACTATGATATGATTACTTATTAGCCTATCTCGCGTTGCTCGTATTGAAAGCTCCGGAGTTTAGTTTTTGTACACTTGCATGTGCCGTAATGTTGAAAAGATTTTATTTTGAGGTAATGTATGTTTGTTTAGGGCTGAGTTTTTGGTGTACCTGTTATTATAGATTATACTGTGTCTGTGTTATATATGTTAACATATTGATGCTTTAATTTTTGTCAAGGTGCAGCAACCGGCTGACTTGGACTTCTGTTCGATTACGATTGATGCAAACATGGAAAATGAGTTGCAGCAGCGGCTTCATACTGTTGTTAAACAAAGAGAGGAGTTGCAGCACATGGAGACTGGGATTAAGGCGGAGCTAATTGCACGATCACAGATCGTATCTTTGCATAATACGTATGAGTCTCAGATCAAGGAGCATGTTAGTGCAAATGTGAAGCTTCAAGTATGTTTTATGAGTTTAGCATCTTTTAAATTTGTACCTGGGTGTGAGTTACGTGCTTATAATATCAAATTTTTGGTGTCTGAAGGAGCAAATGCGAGAAAGGGAACAGGCTAAACATGAACTAGAAAGGGAGATTGAAAATAAAGAAAGAGAGCTGCATGCAATTAGATTAGATACTCAAGCGGTTTGTTTCCTTATTTATGCCTTTATAAATACCATACGGCTCTGCCTTTTTTGTAGTTGCACAGCTAATTTTTCACTTGAGCATTTTACATGGGCAGGTGTGGGCCAAAGATGATCTTCTCAGAGAACAAAACAAAGAACTCGCTACTTTTAGGTATCTACTTTATCTTCTGGTTACATAAAGGTTGGGTCTTTGACATTTTCAGTATTATATCTAACTTTTGACGGTGTATGGGAGATAAAGTGAATATTTATATTAAGGAAGAGAGCTCTGTTAACGTGTTATTAATTGTTCTTATTTATTGACATTATTGTTATGGTACTCGACTAGTCGCGAATAGTCATCTGCTAGTCTTTTTCAGAGGGTCTACTTGGGTGACTAGGCGGTCGACTGGTGCAAAATCCAGTCCAAATTGATTACGTATCTATTTTTAGAATCTTAATTTGATAGAAACAACAACAATTTGCGCATGCTAATATAAATTTTATTCTCTGTTAAATTGAAGGTGATATGTGTGTGTGAATTGATTAGAATTGACATAGATGCGTATAATCTGTGTATATATATGTGTAACCGTTATTTATATAAGCCTGTATATGGAATGAAAAAGAGAGAGATGTTTATAATTAATATATCTCATTTGTAATTAATATACATTAGGTAATGTTGTTGTACTTCTGTTGTGAGAAACCACATTTATGTGGTATGTATAATGATATGTAATTAAATTTACTGTACTTGACTTACCGACATGGCAACCATGTTTATTGGTCTGAAGCGGGAAACTTGTGGCCTGTTTCTTATTGGATTCCAAATATTCCTTAAAGTTAGCTGTTTATTTTTCATCAAGTTAATCGCCTTTCCCAGGGTGTATGAGGTTTAACGGATTTCCATTTTTGTGATAATTCTGGCTCCTCTTGATTGCAGGAGAGAGCGTGATAATTCAGAGGCTGAAAGAGCACAGCATGTTAAACAAATCCATGACCTTCAAGAGCACATTCAGGAGAAAGAGCGTCAGTTGATGGAGTTGCAAGAACAGGTTTTTCAATTATTATACTTAATTGCATAGAGTCAGTGAACGATGCACTTTAAACATTCTAGCCAACATGTACTTGCCTAATGCTTTGTGGGTTCACACTTTCTAATATGTTGGGTAGTGAACATCGAGATTCATATAGAAAATCTCATGTTGTGTTCAGTGTAATTGTGTTGCCGAAATATTTTTTTATTTAGCATTTTTTAATAAATGAACCACTAAATTTGACTAATCTTAAACATGCTGTTTCTTTCAGCATAGAGCATCGCAGGAAACTCTAATCTTTAAAGATGAACAACTAAGAGAAGCACAAACATGGATTACGCGAGCCCAGGAAATGGATGCGTTGCAAACAAGTACAAACCAAACTTTACAAGCTGAACTCCGAGAGCGTATTGAACAATATAATCAGCTGTGGATGAATTGTCAAAGACAGGTTGGTTAATATGGATTCTTGGAACGTCTATATATATATTTATGTCTTACTTCCCTTGCTTCTTGTATTCAGCATCAAACTAAGTTAATAGATATTGAATTTAACGTTGCAAGCTATAGGTTTTTTCTGTTTACCAGTCAAATTGCATCTTTCAGATTTCATTATGTTGTTCGGATGACTGGCTTGAGCAAAATATTTTACATTACTGCTTATTCTCGGAATAACTGTCATTTTCAGTTTGCAGAATTTGTGCTTACAATACAAGCACTCCAGATTGAGCTGGCAGATTTAAGAGAAAGAAATGCAACTTCTACCGATGAATCACGTGCCTCTGAATCGAACATAAAAGATGCTTCACAGTCTGGGAACAACGTTGGAAGCCAGCTTAATGTCAGTGGGGATGCTCAAACTCATGATTCTGGAACTCTTCCTAACGGGAATTTGGAGAATGATTTATCTTTATTGTCTCAAGGGAATGCATCAGGACACGTTGGTCAGGTAGACTTTTATCCAGTCTGTTTTGAGTTTTATTTGCTGAATTGCTCATGATAATACCAGTTTCTGAATTCGCATGACTTTGATAAAGTGATAGACCATTATTTTGCAACAAACTTTCTGAAAGGTGGAAGTTGCAGCAGCTCGTTACTGACAGTGGTCAAGATCCTGATTCCTGACATTGGATTGTCAGGAAGCAGTAATTGTGGCTTCCTACTCTTAATTGTTACCAGTAGGTGTATTCAGATTTTGCATTTTTCAGCTAGTATTGCATTGGAGTGTTAGACAGAATAGTATGGATGTCTAAAAGTATGTACCTTTTAGTTGAGCAAAATATTGAAGCTTGTTGAAATCTCCTTTAAGGATTATGGCAATTGCCCTCTTATTCTACTTTCCTTGGTCACGCCTCTCTTGTTTACTAATTGTTTTAATCTTCTTGACTTCTATTTCTATCTCCCTCCAATTAGTTCCATCTTTACTTTTTATTTATTAATTTGTGATATTTAAGTATTAGTGGTCTAAAATCGAAATGAGATGTATCAAAGTGAGATAGAAGACTCTGTAATGCTGTCTATATTTTCTTTTAAGTATTATAAGTTTTTTTATTTTTCTGGCCTTTCCTTTATCCCTTTTCTTCTTTTTCTTTAGCACTCCTTGGTCACAGCCTCCAAGATCTGACTGTGTTACAAATCCAATGTGCACTTGTGCTCTTATTTTCTTCATTGCATCATGGTTCTTTATGAGTTCCATTGAATCTCTCACCTATGTTAATTACCATGATAAACCTTCACTGATGTCCTACTCTTTACTGCTTTGCTAATGATCTTTTTCTTGGTCTCATGTTACCAGACCAATTCTGTTGCTGCTGTTCCTATTGTTCCTCAGTCACTAGTTGGGATGCCAACTTACATCTCTGGGCAAGTGGCTGCCCTGCATCCTTTTCTTGTGCATCAACAAGCTGTACCCCAGTCTGGCCCTACTCATGTTCCTCAACCTCATACTGCCTATTTTCACCCAGTACCAGCAGTATCATCTCTACAACAGTGGCAGAACCAACAGGTAATAGCAATACCCTATATGTAGCCATTTAGAATAATGAAGCATTACATGACCTTTTTTTTTCCTTTAACATTTAGGCTGCATCAGAAGGTTTGCAGATGCCTATTAATGGGAAATCTAGCCATCCAGAGTACATTGATCATGTCAGTCAAGGGCTAGAACCTCATGCTGTGATTACAACCCCAAATGACAGGGCAGAGGTGTGCAACTTAATATATGAATCTTTATAATTAGTATATATAATTGGATGTTCAGTTGATTTTTGCACTCTGTTTGATTAGCCAAAATTTCATTCAGGATCTGGAATCTACCGAGAAACACTACATTATAGATTCTCAACCTCAGAACAATCTGCAACAGCTGCCATCCCAGTTTCAGGATGGTTTGAAATTGAATTCTCTTACGCATAGTAGTGAGAGTGAGGTTTGTAATTTTTCTTTCTTCTAGGATTGAAGGTTTTTTTTTAATTGGCTTCTTTGTTTCATATCTGCTGGCGATATTACCATTAGATGAATCTATCTTTTACCTTGACATGAGCAGAATAATAACACTCTAGGGAAGGCAGACGCCCAAGTTTCTAGGACTCAACAACCCAGCTCAGCTGCATTGATACCTGAAGAACCAGCGAACAAATTACATTTGTCTGAGCAATCTACAGTTATCAGTGCTAATGTTGCATTACCTTCCGAAGCTTCTTTCTCTTCTGAGAAGAAGACTCAACTTTTAGTTGATAAGAGCTCAGAAGTTACTCTTCTTGACCAAGGGTCGCTGTTGCGCTGCATTGTTCGCACAATTCCACCAAATGGTAGAATCAGGATTAGCTCAACAGTGAGTTGGAATCCCAGTACAATCATAAATAATTTTACTGATTCTTTTGCTATCAGCTGATGATGTATTTTGTCTGTCCATGTTCAGCTACCAAACAGGCTTGGGAAAATGCTTTCACCTCTACATTGGCATGATTACAAGAAAAGTTATGGAAAACTTGATGACTTTGTTGCTGGTCATCCTGAAGTAATAAATATGAACCTAATCAACTTTGACATGTTAAAATGCTGCCTACACTTTAACTAATTAAATGCATTATTTTTTCAGCTATTTGTAATTGAAGGTGACTATATTCAGCTCAGGGAAGGTGCACAAGAGATAATTGCAGCCACTGCAGCTTTTGCTAAAGTTAAAGCAGCTGCATCTGCAACATCTTCGAACTCATCATTGTTGCCTTCTGTTGCTGTTACTCCTATGGCTCAGCAACACAGATTGAAGAGGGAGCATGCGACCTCCCGACCTGGAAATCTTACTGACAGTCATTCACAGCCTTCGATGATGCAGACTCAGCATATAAATGGTGCTCCAATTACTGTTGGAACCGTCTCAACCATGAAAATTTTGAGCAAACCTAAAGAATCTTTGGAACGTAATAGCAGGTATTGATTTGGCAGCTCAAAGAGAATTTATTGATTTTGCAGCTCAAAGAGAATTGTCTAGAATTATCTTGTTTTAGTTGGTTGATACTGATTAGAAGCTTAATCAAGTTAAACTATGTTGTTACAGGACAAGTGGAACTTCATCGAAAGCAAGAAGATAGTAAGTGTTCCTAATGCTTTTAATTAAGATTTCACGAAGCTAATTCTTGTACCTGATAGTTTAATTATCACTATCTATGTTCAGCTAGATCTACGTTAATCTGCTGTTCCTTTCTTCCATTATTTCTTATTCCAGTATGCAAGTAATTTGGAAGCATTCATCCTATTTCCACTTCATTTACCTTGTTGAACTTACGGTTGTCAAAATTAAAAAAATGTTAGTGGGCAACTTTTAAGTTCGTGATAGTTTTTCTTTGAGGAAAAACATGGGAGATTAACAAAAAGGGAAGGGACTGGGTGGCTGACAGCAGGGATTTGGATTATCTTAGCAAACCTGGTATCTTGAAATTCAAATCAGTAGATGTTGTTGCAGTGCTTTCTTTACAGCCTCGTAAAATTTGCTATATAGTTAATGAACCCGTTTGTCACATGTCAATGATCTAGGCATCTCTCTAGATATCTCTGTCAGATATTTACCTAAAAATGGATGATGCCAGAGTCGGGAAAGAAATACTTACATAGATAATGGAACTAGTGTAATATGCATAAAGTGAGGACTGCATGATATATCGATATGGTTGGCTGCTGTAATATGCTCTACTAATATATCTTAAGTGTGGCCAAGTTTAGCAGCTGTCAAGCTGAAATGTGCCTATGAAATACGAAGCATGTTTGCATTTTTTGAACTTCTAATATCATGTCTTTTGTTCTGGACCTCTGCCTATCTGAAGATGTGAGTTTAAGTTTTTACTGTTAATTTAAGTATTACCTCTCAGCATACAGAATCAATGCTTTGTTGCAAATGGCAGTGTCATACATGGAATTATATTATATAGGCAGGGTCTTTAGTTTGTGGACTGTGAAAAACTTTATGTTAATTTGTACTTGTATCATTTCATTGCCAACTGTTTGTATGTTCCTCTGTGAGATTGAAAGGGCTAGTTGACTTTCTTAATGTGGTATACATGGTTGACATTGTGATTGGTCAATATGTTTGGTTCTGGTATTTGCACATAAGAGTCGAGCAACCTACCAAATTGTCTCTCTAGCCGATTATTGTTTTACAATAAACGTATACAATACTACTATTCATTTTATACTCGTTTTTTTTTTAAACCTTTTTTTTATACTCATTGTTGACCAGTATATTTCAATGTTGTTTTGGCAGGACTATGGAAAATGTTTGATATGATCAAATAGCTGGATCAAATCTCAGATCACCTGTACTTCAAATGATGTATTTTGATGAAGGAATCATAAATTTTGCATATAGAAAAAGCTTGAAAGGCATCTTGAGCTTAAGTTTTCATGGGAGAACCAAATTCTCTATTATTTTGATACTAAAAAATGTGTACATCCAATTGGTTATAGATGCAGAAACAGAGCATCTGCTTCTTGTGGTTCCCCTTGTCATTTGTGTATTTAAACCGGATCAGAACAGGATTATGTTAGAACTTAAAAGATAGCCAAGTCATATATGTTGGGATGAAATGAGGACTAATTTTGGTGCTCAGCAAACGTTTGTTATGCTTTAATTATTTGCTTTGATGGTGACAAATTGGCTGTTACAGTGGTATTCCTTTTCTTCTGGATGTCATCTTGCCTAATTTTTGAGAAATTAACTTGTTCTTGATCACTTAAGTATTGAACATACAGCAGTAGCAAAACTTTTAGTTCAGAAGAAACCAATAATTTCAAGTATGTCTACCATTGCGATCTTGTCACTATTCTAGTATCTAACAGACTTTAAAATAAGTTCAGTAAATGATAACCCTATAAATCTGAATCCAGAATGGTATCTTCCAAGGATGAAAATAATTCATAATTTACGAAAACAAGCAGACCAGGTTTTACAAATTCATAACTTCCTGTCATGTCAGGAAATGAGAGATTCAATTTTTGAAAAACAGTCTGTAAAAGTCACACGCTCTACCAACTGAGCGAAAACGGCTGAAAAGAAAGTATGTTTCTT
>PHNY01151933.1:10861-24298 GCA_003724115.2 Anethum foeniculum
CTTGGGCTAGGTTTACCAAGTTATTTTTGGAAAAATATTTCCCCAGATATATGGAGGGCGAGATGGAGCTAAAGTTTTTGGAACTAAAGCAGAATAACTTAAGCGTAGCGGAGTATGAAGCAAAATTTACTGAGCTGTCAAGATTCGTGCCGGAATTTGTAAATACAGAAGTGAAAAAGGCAAGAAGGTTTCAGCAAGGGCTGAACCAATAGATTCAATATAGGGTGTCTGTGTTAGAGCTAACAGATTATGTTACCCTAGTACAGAAAGCCACTATTGTGGAGAAAGGAAGTGAGCAGGTACGAAAAGAGAGAGAGGACAGAAAGAGAAGGTTTGAGAGTCAGGAGGGAAGTTCCACTGGTAGGAATCTTCCAAACAAATTGGGTAGGGGACTAGCTTCCCAAGCTGGAAGAAATCCAAACAAGTGACAGGTAAGGGTCGAGATATGAGTAATTGTGTGTGGATGAGAAATATAAAGGAAATGTTTTGAAGAGGATTTGTAAAGTTGCAAGTGACAACCCAGATTCCTGACCCTGGATTTGGGGGTGTTNCATACTGTCACAAGTAAAGTATATTTCTTATAATATGTAAAGACAAAAAGTTTTGGGTGACACTGTCCAAAGAAAATAAGTATAACTTGATAGAAGTTTATGTGTTTGTTCATATCTCAAGTAAAAATACATGTATGATAGTAAAGTCCAAATATACTGTAAAATGGACAACAACTTTCTATTTGACAGCAAAATTACAAGAATGATAGCAAGTTTCAGTGAAACAAAAAATCTATTAGTTGACAGCAACTATGGCATTTAAACTCTATGACAGCTTGTTTGTCGACAACATATTTCATGAAACTTGACGGAATGTTTGGCACAATACAAGATATTATCTTCTTTTAGACGAAAACAAGTTTTGGCAGAGTTTTTACAGTACATTGGTAAGATAACAAATTTGGATGAGAAAAGATATTATTATATATAGAAGTATTTGACAGCAAGTCTACAGTCAAATGGTGACAGTTGTTTCTGCAATAGGTGTACAGGTATCACGTGGGTATCTTATATACTTTTTTGTATCTAATACACTTGAAGAACTATGACGTTGCATTGAGAGACAATATAGATAAAGTTTATCAATCCAAGATATAAGTGTAAAATCTTTATCAATCAGATTGTATAGGCTACAAATCAAATGTATATAAAATTGCTTTTAGATTTTCCCAAACTATTTGTTTAGATACATTTTCGAAAAACTTACACGTGATAAGCCTTGTAAAAGATATTGTCACTATATAAATCTAGCACATTATCATTAGTGAGCTAAAATTTTCGAATTTCACTTGTAAAATCTCTCAAGCAAAACCCTGAAACTGGAAAGTATTTTTAAGGCTGTTATAGCAACACTTACAAAATAAATAAAAAATTTATTTTGTGAACTTGGTTTTCTTTCTTACTGTTCTTGTTTGTAACCACTTCAACTGTTAAGAATTGAATCTTTTACAAAGTAAGTTTTGAGTTAAAAAGATTCAAAACTAACAGTATTACATTCAACCCCCTGCAATACTCATAGGGCCTAACAGTGTTGATCCCTAATAACTCAATCAACAATTAGGTAAACAGATCTATGTTACCCAACTTTAACATGAACTATACTTTATCCGGTTTAATTATAACATGACTATTTTCTAACTTAACAACAATTACTTCCCATTTGTTCGTATTCTCTTTATGAACAACACGCATTCGAGCAAGACAACCCGTTTGACTAATGATATCTCGAGTTCGTTTTCCTTTATTTCCATCTTCAACTTCCAATAGCTTTGTACCTAGTGGATCTTCCACCCTTTCAACAAACACGCAAATGGGCCGATATAACATTATTTCTTAAATATTAATGAGTGACCCTAATTATTATCTTGAATTTAACACTTTAACCATAACCTCGACAAATTTTTTTTACTTCATCCAATGAATTGAATATCATACCAACACAAAGCATAACAACATTCATATTAGCAAAATTAAATCCAAAATTTTCTTTTTCTGAGATTAAATCATCATCATCATTAAGATTGTCATCATCATAAACATCATCATTTATTTCCCAGATACTAATATCATCATCACTTTTGGTTGACCACCTTCTCTTTCCCTTCCCATATAATTGAAAGCATCATCAATATTTCATTTAATATTATAAAAAATATCATTATCATCCAAAATTTTATAAACAGATCTTTTTTGTAACAGGAGTAACATAAATAAAGTAGTTATGCTCAATAGATGAACTAGAATTGTTAGAGAAATACAAAGCCACAAATTAAATAGTGACTTTGATATTTTAGCTTCAAATTTTGAAGAAAATGAAAAAGTATATAAAATGAGTATGAATTTTGAAATGGAAAAAATAAAGCAGGTTGGTGGGGTTGGTAAATAGTATTTATTACTTCCACAATGAATCATTGTGAAAGTGATCCATAGGACTGACTCACATGTAGAAAACCGACCACAAATTTAAGAATGACAATAACAAAGATTTACCACTGGCTCCCTCAATGTTTCATCAATCCTGCAATGACATTACGAGAGGCTAGTAATTTTTTGGAAAATTCTCAATGACACCCTTCTACTTTTGACTTTTCCAGATGGTGACTTTTTATTTTGACTACGAGTGGTACCATTTTACTTTAAGTTTCAAGTATATCATGCCATTTTGTTAAATAAACGTCAGATAAATGGTAAATTTAAGTAAACAACTTTGTTAGCCATTAAAACTTCAAGTTTTTTACATTTTTAACACCATTACAATCTATTATAATTAGAAATATCATCATCAAAAATTTTGATCAAAATATAGCCCGTAAGTCAAATAATTCTCCAACAAATGTCATTGTTGTTTTGACTTCTATGCATGGTACCCTTATATTTTAAAATTTGACTAATGTTTCAATAACAAAATAATAAAATCAGTAATAACTTAAAATACAATGGTAGCACTCGTAAGTCAGAAACATGAAATGGCAGCACTTTGGAAAGTCAAAAATAGAAGGGTACGTGAAGAATTTTCTTAATTTTTTTACTTAAATGCATTATATAAATGCCAACAATAATATAAGAAATCACAAAAATTTAAAACAACATGTATTATTGAATTATGAATATTCTTATACTATAATGCCATTTTTATTTCAAGTATTTACCTCAAATATTCATTATAATATCATAATATTAAATGATCTTACACCTAACCGCATATGACACGAATAAATATACACTTTATAATATTTTTCATGATTTTGGGAATAATGTTTGGATTTGTTTTTTCTAGTTCAAATTAATTTCAATATTAGTAGTGTATACAAACAAAAGATATTGTGTTCAAAATCATATTCGAATCTATCTATTGTTGATTAATTAATATTTATTTGTTTTATAAATATTAAAATATTAATTATTAATATCTTATTGAGATTAATTTAATTACTTATATTTTATACAATGATACTTGTAGGGAACTAGACCTTATTAAATGATTCTACCAGCAGCTTAGATATGTTGGCTAAACATTTTGGTCCTAGCAACCATGGTTGTGGACTAATTTTCATTTAATAATCATCAGATATCATACAACATATAAATTTGTACTACTTATAAGCGTATATGGTGTATTGAAAATAATTATGGTACATGATTTTAAAATATCTCGAGTTTACTTATAATAATACTTATTAATAGAAGTATTGTTGTAGATAGGGAGACCATTTTGTTTAAAATTAATTTGTTGGATAACTTATCTTTATTCAAAATAATACTTTGTTTGTGTTATAAACTTCGTACTTCATTGTTGAGTGTTGTTCTGTATAGTTATAAAAAATTCGAAACTGAAAAGTCCATCCAATCTGATTTAGGAAATATTTGAAAAAATTTCGATCCGAAAAAATTATGGTCCCGCCTAATCCGACCCGTGAGTCTAGACATGTGTAATTCAAGAAAATAAGAATTTGGTCCATCCAATCTTGATATTTTGACTAATTTGTGTCCTAAGTTGCATCAATATTTGGTCGATTTCAAGAAAATAAGTATTTCGAGATCCTGGTTACTAAGTGTGATATTTTGGAGGACATGTAGAATGCCCGAGTAAATGCTAATGTGTAAGAAGTTTGAGAAACTCTTAAAAGTTAAAAAAAACTATCTCAGCAATTAGTTAAGCCAATGAAAATCTTTAACTTGATCAAATCTATACCTGATTCGTTTTATTCAATCCCAACCGTAGAAACAAGTAAAGTTTTGCATAACCAATACACTAGTTCAAGGTCTTTTAATACAGGAAGAAAGATAACTCATTCCACATCTTTTCGATGTGGGACAAAGTGTGGTATAGAAAATAAAAGGAAGAGATTCAAGAGACCTCGTCTCTCTATGTTAGGTAGTAAAACCATGACATCTCACAAAGAGGTAAATTTAAGCTTGCCTTCAAAGAAGCGCAAGGCTATTTTAAGTATTAACTCCAACAACAGCAACTCACGTAGGAGAGCCAAGTCGCCAAGATGAAGCATATTAAGTTATACCACACACATGGAAAGCCAGAAGCTTAGGGATATATATGGACTTAACATTTGAACTTAATCAAGTTTTGTTTTAAGGCCATAATAACCATTTAGTTTTATAGATTCCAGAGAAGTTTTAACCATAAACTTCTCGATGTGGGATAAGTGTGTGGATCACAAGTATATTGCAGGTGCTCAAGTCACCAAGATATAAGCATCTCAAGTACCCAAGTCACGTATATATGAGTTTTTAAAAAGCTCCCTGGGAAATAAGGTTGTGCTTGATATCATTAATGAATTCAAGCCCTTGTAATCAAATTTTTACTTATATTCAACCAAGAAATTCAAGGTCATTTTGTCATTAAATTTCTGGCCTTTTAGCCCTCACAGCTCGAGTTAGAGCCAAGGTAAAGATTTACTTCATCAAAATTTTAAGTCTATTACTTTTATAGGCTATAGAGGGAAGATCACGCTTGTAGCCCTCGATGTGGGACAAAAGTGGCCAGGCCAATGCAAGTTTTCAAATGACTCTATTCATTCCAATTTTGTACTCTTTTAAGTTTTATCAACCAATATTGAAGCTGATACAAAGGCGAGTTAGTCACCTTTACTGTCAAGTTTATGAAGCCTATGCATTCTACATAGAATCTTTTATGAAGCTTTACCATTCCCAACTCAATGTGAAACAATGATGGTAGTTATTCATGTGTTTGAAACACCAAAGTCATGCTTATTTGGATTTTTAAGGGACTTGACTCCAAAAACTTTTTAATGTGGGATCAGTAACTGCATATGGGAAACAGAAGTAACGCTATACCACATGGATAATAAGTAGGGAAAAAGTTTGGAATATATTCAAGGATGAAGCTACAGTAGAATGTGGAGAACTATACCACATTGAGAATGTTGAAGGAAGTACTAGGGTTTCGGTGTGTGTATATACGATATAAGCCTTAGTTTTAGAATTAATTTTGGAAGTTCGATTTAGTCAAGGAACCAGTAACCAGCTTACAACTTGTAAGTTCGTAATTTGTATATTCTCTTTATTTTTAGTTTAATCTATCTATTTGATGATTAAATTAAAAGTTGGAGTTATTTATTAATAATTTAATCTTTTATAATATTTAGGGCTGTAATTTGAGTCGAGCTACTCGCGAGCAGCTCGAGCTCGAACTCGTTTATGACAACTCAGCTTGGCTCGATAATGTATACGAGTCAAGCACGAACCAAATTTTCTGCCCATTTATTTATACGAGTCGAGCCGAGTATACTCGAGACTTAATTAGCTATCGACTCGAACTCGAAATTTCGGCTCGAATCGACTCAAACCCGAACTCGTTTAAAAAAACATATAATTTTTAGCAAATATTTTATATAAAAAAATTAAAGATTGCAAACTTCTTGAGTTCTTGGTTCCTGCCATTACACAATATGACAATAATATAAGTAAATAAGTACTGTCTAAATGTCCTCATTACAACTTACACTGATGCTACTTGCTAATTTACTACCGAATATTAAATACAATGACAAATTTAAATCAAAAGACTAAACAAGTACTAGCAGGTAAGTCCCCATCTAATGTGCACTCCATATCCAGCCTGTGTACTCCATTACTCCATAAGACTATGTCAAGATAAAAGCAAAACTAAGAACCATCAAAATGAGTAGATCAAACAAGTAGCAATCTGCAGAAAAATGTAACATTTAGAGAGAGATAAAATCAAATATAACTACTAACAAATTGATGATACAAGATATTAACGATTTTACATTTTAATTAAGAATCAGATACATAGATAGAATAAAACTTAAACAGGTAAAATTATCTCCACTGGTTTCAAATTTTTTTTCTAAGAAAAATAATGAGAAGATAAATTAGTCATATAACAAGTCTTTCATGTCTAAAGAGTCAAGTCCCATGTATGTAAAAATTTAAGTACTGAATATGGAGAGATTGAATGAGTTATGTACTTGACATGATTTCTTTAATCCGTAAATATCACGTGCCCAATCAGCTCCATATAGCAACATCTCTATAGTTTCAGTTTTAAAACATGATCGATGTGGTTCGATAACTCGACCTCCGGCACTAAAAGTAGCCTCTGATGCAACCGTACTAAGAGGAACAGCTAATATATCACGAGCGATTCGTGATAATATATGATACTTGGCACTATTTCCTTTCCACCAGGACAAAGCATCAAATTTTTTTGCTGAAGACTCATTAAGAATAAAAATGCCCTCTGATAAGTAATCATCTAGTTCAGATTTGACCGGTTCAAAAGCAGCCCCACACGAATAAAAGCCTCATACTCACTCATACTAGCTGGAATTTCTTTATCATCGGAATAATGATATTTATCAGAGGAAGAAATCTGACTTGAATCTGGTGTCATCCCTTTCATTTTAGAATCTTCAACGACATACTCTTGATATAGATCATGCAAGACAGCATTCAAGTGTGCTAAATTTTTTCCACTTTGACCTTCCAACGGATAAATAACAGGGAAACAATAATTGAGAAGCTTTAATTTAAACCTCGGATCCATCACAGCCCCTATATACATCATCAAGTTACTTTCGCCCTAATATTTATCAAATTTTTCCATCATTACACCAGCCATATCCCTACTGTACAAATTTGAGTCATCCACTTTTTCATCTATCAATACTTTCACCCTTTTGAGTTCTGAAAGAAATAACTATTTTACTGGCACTTTCAAATATGTGTAATAATGAGCAAACATGTTTAACTTTTTCCCAATTTTCATCACTTAGAACATACTCATTAAAAGCTCTATCCCAAAGTGCAAACCTAGGCAACACATCTCTAAACTGAATGGCAGCATGCAACATGTAATAAGTATAATTCCATCTGGTAGAAACATCCAGAATTAGCTTTTTTGATTTCAGTTGCAATAACTTAACTATTTCAGCAAATTTAATTAGACGACCTTCTAAAGCACACAAACATATTTTACCCCATCCCTAATTCTACCAACAATCAGATTAATAGGCTTGAGTCCATCTTGAACACAAAGATTTAAAATATGTGCGCAACATCACACATGAAATAACTTGTCGTCAACAGGTAATGGTCTTACATTTCTAAGGCTAAAGGAATCTTTCAAAGTCCTAATAGCTACATCATTAGCCTTAGCATTATCAACTGTTACCGTACCAAGTTTATCTTCAATTCCCCATTCAAGTAAAGATTTATACAACGAATCAACAATGATATATCCAGTATGAGGAGGGGGAACATTACAAAAGTTAAGAACCCTTGAATTTAACTTCCAATATGTGTCTATCCAGTGGGCAATGATTACCAAATATCTGAGCTTTTGATGGGAAGAAGTCCATATATCAGTAGTTATATTAATCTTCTGGCTGATTTAAACTTCACTTTCAATTTTTTTTTTCAATTTTGTATGTAGTGTTACAATCACCTTTTAGTGTTCCCATAGTTATCTTTTGGTATAAAGGTGTTGTTATCCTCATAATTTCATTAAACATGAAACTTTCAACATGCATAAAAGGTAACTCATTAATCATAATATAATGAGATTCATTTTCTCTAATTAGCGCATGATCATATTTAAAAGAAGCAAGCTTTACCTCATCACTAGAACCTCCCTGAAATTGAAGCTGTGTTGTAGAGTGCCACCATGTTCCTTTACACATTTTTTCAAATGTCTCTTCATCGCAGAAGTCGAAGAACTTTCACTTTTCAAAAACTCTTTACCACATAACTTGCATCTCGAACCTTCTTTGGAACCATCCTTAAACTTGTTCATATAATCCCAAACTTTGGAAGTTTTTTTCCTTGACTTTTTCTGGTAAGGCTTGTCACTCCTAGGCTGCTCAGACTTCTCCTTTTCAAATTCTTTTTCTGTTCCTTGTGAAGTTGTAATTGTGTCTTTATCACTAGGCAAAAGCTTTTTAGACAACAATGACAGTTTTTCTTGTTCACAATCATCCTCAGACAGAGATTCATGCACAACTTTAGATTGTTATATGACTTTCATCAATGTAAGGTGCAGTGGGTGGAAAAATCTCGTCATTCTGAGTTTTTCACTTCTTGGTGTTTCTTAGTTCATCCATAACAGCCCTATCCATCAAAAATTAGTAAATTACTGAACGATAAGTTCTAACCCAATATTAACTTCATGTTGTAAATGTTACTTGTATCACAGGATAATTTACAAGTGAGCAACCATCACATACACAAGCTGTAATTTTTGATTTAATATAAGGGGTATTCTGGAAAAATTCAAACCAATGATAAGAAAATATTTCCATGCTCTCGCATAGTGCTTAAACTTACAAAAAATGTATATGCGGTCTCAAGGATTGTATTCATATACAGTGCTTAAACATACATATACATTGAACAATGACATAGACCATATAATTCAGCTGCTTACTTTACAAAGTCATAATTGTTCTCAAGCAAACCATAACAATTGGTATTTGATTAGTTACTATATTTTTAAGCTGGATAAATTCGGTAGTACCATTGCCATTTGAATACAGTTGGATGCCATAGATCTTTTAGGAGCCTTTTTATAAATTTGACTAGTTTGAGTAGTTAATGTTAAATATAATAGCATTTTTCATTTTCCATTATACGCTTAGTATTCTGTTGTACAGATACATCACACTTTAACATATAGTGGCCCTCTGAACTGAACCTATTTTCCTCTGAACTAAATATTTAGTTGTCATAGCTTCATATACATTTATAATATTTACGAGACACTCTTTTCTTTTGTACACCTGACTTGTAATTTAATTATTAAAATGTTTGGCCTTGTCGAACTGTCTTGTACTGTTAAAAATTGTAGTAGCCGAGCTGAATGCTTCTTAAATCTTGATTGCTCCTCTCTTAGGTGTGTAGGGCTAGAGATGTGGGCATGAAACAGGACATATATATGCAATACATATCTAAAAATAGATACAGAACCTATCATTGGTATATGAGTCAAATTAATTTCTGCGCGGCAATTAGCAACACTGATAAACCAAGAAAAAGATGGAATATATTGTATATCATATACCCACAACCCAATCTATTGAATAAACCCATATACGAATGTACCATATATGCATCTATTGAATCTATTGATTGTATAAACCCAATCTAATTCAGTAAAAGAAATAGAAGGAATAGATAATAACCTCTTTGATATTGTTTTATGAAATAGAAATGGATTGCTCGGTCGTAAAGAGCTGACTACTGAATGTATAAACCCTAGAATGTGGAATTTTCGTTGAATTATTTTGGGGTTGAGTTGTTGATTACTTGATTATGTTGGTTTTTTACTTTTTAATCATTCAATTCAATATACTTTCTAATTATTTTTTGAAAACATAGCTGTGTATGGAATGGGCTTGGCTTACTTACAAAACAATGGGCTTAAAATGTTGTAGTTGGGCTATATTTTAATTTTAACTTAAACGAGTAACCCGGCTCGGCTCGTTAAAGTTCGGCTTGCTATAACACGCGAGCCGGCTCGACCCGACTCGTGAAATAGTCAAGTCGAGTCGGGCAAGGAAGTTGGCTCGTTTAACTTAATCTAGCTGGCTCGCCCGGCTCGTTTATCTTCGGCTCGAATTACGCCCTACTCAAAACCCGACTCGCTCGGCATAAATTACAACCCTAATAATATTAGTTTGGGGGATAATTTTAAGGAATAAAGTTAACTATATCGAAGCTCTAAGTCACGAGGATGATTAAAAGCAAAGGTAAGTATATATTGCATACATTATTTTACTCATTTTAAATGATATCCTGTAAGTATCAAACTTATATGTACGTAAAGTTCATCAATATATCTACTCTCATGATTCTTATTGACGGAGAAAATACTAGTTAGTCGGTATTATCTGAATTGTTTCTTAGTCGTGAAGATATACCCATTAACCAGGTACTATCCAAGTTAACAGATATTTATTCCCATGAGATGTATATACGTTGATAGCTAATATTGTTCGTTAGCTATGTTATGACGAGGTCATTCTTGAGAACTAGTTGATGACATTAAGATATGAGACAACTAGCTGCTTGTTTTGGGCTAGCAGTTCTGTTGTTGAGATAGCTGGATATTTGTTCTAACTAGCGGTTATGTTCAAAAATATTTGAAGAAAAGGGAAGTTTAAAGTAAACGATATATATATACATATATACGACTTAGTTTAACAACTTATTTTATGGGGTATTAATGATGAAGATTACCGGAAGGTAATGTTTAAGACAGATGATCTAAATTGCATCTGGAAAGATAAATGGATCCATTTCATGGTTACGAAGATTACCGAAAGGTAATAGTAAGACAGATGACCATAAGTGCATCTGAAAATGATAAGGTTAAGAGACCTGATAAGGTCGCTTAGTCAAACTGATTTTTCCTATATGGAAAAAGGCTTAAAATGTTTTTTCCTTTGTAATTGTTTTACCACATCCCTCTTTCTTTTGATACTTATTTTCTGGGAAGGATTTACAAATTGTTTTGTTTAGACTTTTACGATATATGCTTGTTGAGCTTCATAGCTTATTCTTGTTATATAAATGATACTTTTTAGGAAGGGATGAAGTAGGTGGAGGATCGAGTTCCTCTGGTAAGGGGAAAAAGAAAATGACTTAAAAGCAAGGAAAGTTATTAGAAGAACTTTATGTAAAGTGTGTAATAGATGCTTTTGTTGACAGTGTATCGTAACTTTTGATAAGGTTGTATGAAACGTACCGTCTTAATGACATGGATGTTATGTAATCTTAAGACAAGTTGTGATTAGTTATGTTATTTCAAATACAAAGGTAATTAGGCGACCCCGAGTCGGATCTTGCGCATAAGATCTGAGTTAGGGCTGTCACAACATGCTTGGATAGTTTAGAAACATTTGACCCGATTTAGAAAAAATGGTCCGATTCGATTGCAAAAAATCAAAATTATTTAAAATTCGGCATGATCTAGTTCTGGTGCATCTCTAATAATTATAGAGTATTGGGCTCTAACAAGAAGGTGGATCAGTTTACTGAATGCTAAATTTAAAAATGTTACATCACTTATCAGTGATACACTCTAAAATCTATAGACCCATATGACCTCAATTGACTTCAGGAGAGTGCAATATACCCACTTACTCAACTTCTCAAACTCTAATATCGAAGAGTGATGATTTTTATGTAATAAAAGCAATTATTAGAAAACGGTGGCCCAAATCGATTTTAGAAAAAAATTGACCAAATTGAATTTCAAAAGGTGTGAATTTTTTAAAATCCGGAGGACTTCAGTTACGGGGTTCTCATAAGGTAAAAGTAAGATGCTTAACAAGAAGTGAGGGCTTTGAAAAGTGTATCTTTGGTGGCAATTGACAAATTTTATTTTTAAAATTTTATATATATATATATATATATATATTTGGTCAAATAGAAACCAAAATTAAAATAGAAACTAGAAACTATTTTTAATAAATTACATTCTTCTTACTATATTTTTAGAACTTACATTTTGCCCCCCAGTTCACACAACTTCCATATTTTACATTTTAGCCCCTGCCACATCAACAGAACCCAGTTATCACGTCACCGCCACGTAAATGCCACGTCAGTGCGTCAACATGGGACCCATTGTCAGGCAGGACCCACCTGCCACGTGGCAATGACGTGACATAGGGCCCACTACCACGTCGGCAGGACCGCACTACCACGTGGGACTCACCAGTCACAAGGCACCACTTCAGCCCCAACCCTCATTTTAGTAAAAATATAAATATTAATGTTAATATATTCGGTTTCCGTTTTTTGGTTTCTATTAGTTTTCTAAATATCTTAGCCATTCAAAATATTAAATTTTGATCCTTATAAAAAAAATATTAAAATTTGATAATGTTACAGCATATTCTAATCCAGAATTTATCTATTTATACTATATTGTAATAGACGAAATATTAAAAATTTGGTAGTCGGTCGGTATGGTACTTCCTAAAATTACTTAATTACCCTTACTTAATTATTCATGCTTTTTTTACTTAATTGTCCTTACTTAATTATTTTTAGTACCTATTTATTTTAAACCTACTTTAATCATAATCTTTATATCTTTATATATATATAAAGGAAAACTCACAGGAGCTCAATAATCGTCTGAATCGTATTTATCTAATTTTCTAGAGCTCCTGTATATTAATTCATAAAAATTAAATTTCCTTATTTATATTCGAATTTAAAGGGAAGCCAATAATCATAAAAATCAATCCTTTTTCAAATATAAAAAATTAAATTAAATTTTCCTTATTTACATTCAATTTTATGGGAAAGTCAATAAATATAAAAATCAATCCTATTTCAAATATAAAAAATTTACTTAAATTTTCCTTATTTACATTCAATTTTATGGAAAAGTCAATAAATATAAAAATCAATCATATTTCAAATATAAAAAATTAACTTGAATTGTCCTTATTTACATTCAAAATTATGGGAAAGTCCAAAAATATAAAAATCAATCATATTTCAAATATAATATAAATCTTTATATATATATATATATATATATATATATATATATATAAGAAAATTATGGACACACTTAAATCTTATCAATCAAATTTATATTTATTTTTAAGCTTTTTATTATCTAACCTGATCCTTGCATATTCTTTCAAACAGGTTTTAGCATTCTACAATTTTATCTTATCGTCTAATTTTTTTTATGGTTGTATGCGCAGGTTTGTAGATGATCTTCTTTTAAGATCTATTCTTTATGATCTATCCGATTAGTCACGTACATAGAGGTTAGTTTTCAAATTTTTATATTGTAAATATCCTGTTTGAAACAAGCATGCATATCTATGAAGTTCTTACAAAGAAATATAAAAATCAATCA
>PHNY01151966.1:1678-20378 GCA_003724115.2 Anethum foeniculum
GGTTAAAATTTTAACTTGGTAATTTTAGATCATTATTTGTTACAGAGAGTCATGAAACTTGGCATCAATACTGATCTAGGCAAGAAGTAGTTAATATATTAATAAACTACTCTTACTTAAATGAAACATACTGATCTTAAAATTATGATGAACAATATTTTTCTTTATATTTTTAATAAAAAAAGTATGTATACAAGGACATTAGTGTTTCTATTCGTTCTAAATTTATATAAACAATTATTTTTACTAAATTAATAGATCGTATAAAATGTATTTTTCGGTGTCTATAAATAGAAATCTACTATTACTGAACTCATTAATTATATCATCTGATAGGAATAGCAACGAAAGCGAAATATATTATTAAATCGATTATTAAGATAAATGATGATTATGTTTTGCATTACATATTGTGGCGATATTATGTTGCATCTAAATATTTTTATTTCCTCTATCCTATTTTGTAATGGTGATAATCTGCTTATGTTGTAAAAATGACGGATAACAAGAGTGCGTAGGGCGACATGTACGTATATAGATATATAACACTTTTTCTTAATAAATATTAGCGTTCATTAAAAAATAAATAAAAGGAGCACGCGAAGCGCGAGCATAGGTCCCTAGTATAATATAATATGTAAAAAATAATTTGGATCAAAATATTTAGATCCTAGTTGAGTTTGTCATAAATATGGATCAGTTAATCCAAATTTGGATTTGGAGATAACCTACAAGATATATAAATCATTTGTGATAAAAGACAAGGGACAAGGGTAAAATATAACCCTTGGCGAAGATGATTTGCAAAGTATATCACTACCCCAGAGGAAGTAAATTAGGTTTTGGTTTAGAAAATGCGCAACATTAGTATGTATCAATGTCCTTGACACTCGTGATGTGAAATTTTCATAGGCTTTAGTGTACAACATACTACGCAACCCACCTAAAATCTGTTAAATTGGATTCTTGGACTTGTCAGATTCCGGCATCTGATTTATTGGAAACCTAAAATAAACGAATTACACATTTTAAAAACAAACATCAACAATGTCTTAACATGCTTTCGTGCATGGTTGAAGGATGGAAGAACATCCTCAAATTCAATTTTTCATGTACGAACGGCAAATATATAATTAGATGACAGTATAAAGGTGTAGTAGCAAGACGTATTTGAGTGGGTATATTATGCTGAAATCCCCTCTTGTGGGCAATTGCACGGAAAATGAAAGCATTTTGTTAAATTTGTGATTAGTTATGATTCAGCAACTGTGTGTTAACTATCGTAAACTAATACTATCTGTCTAAACATTTTTCACGCTTGGTAGTGTTGTGGGAAAAGGCTGGTTGACAAAATCAGACGAAGAAAGTGGTGCATAATTATAATACTATACGCTAATGTGGGTTACAATTGATGTTGGGGGATCAACATTCCATTATCTTAAACAAAGACGTGATATGAAGGTCCAGAAATTACAGCCAGCTTCATCTAGAACTTCCAGGACCCCACGCCTCACTTTTTCTCTTGTGCTAGCAAAATTATTACAAAATATAATATTTTGGGTTACTTATATTATATACGATCAAATCAGAGCTTTGATCACGATTAAATTTTTACGATTAATAAAATTTTAAATATACTTTAACTAAATTGACATATTTATCCATTCACGGAATACAGCGTGTTTTGTTTATTACGTAACAAAATATTTTCTGAAAATAATAAAATATAGTTTTCTAGCAGGAAGCTATAATATTTTATTATAAACTATATGATTTTTTTCCAAGAAAATAAATTATTTGTCAGCAGAACATAAATTTGTTCACTATGCTAATAAAAAAAATTATATAAAGAATGTATTTAATAATAGAATACAATATTATATATGTTTCCCACAAAATGTAAATTAGTTTTACGGCATTGTAAGAATAATATCGTTTATTTAGCAAAAAAGGAAAAAATAATCTTGTTTTAAGTGGAACTGATTTACGTAGTGCCCGTTTGGGAAATCTTAAAATAAGTAACTTATGACTTAAAATGAATAAATGATTTATAAGTGATAAGTAGATGAATACTTATAAGTTATATAAGTGTTTGGATAATTTATTTAAAAGTTAGAAATTTTTTACTTAAATGAACTAAAATAAATAATTTTTAGATATAATAATCTTAATTTGTAAATTTTAAATTAGAATAACATTTAAAAACATATATTTTATAACTAAAGTTAATAAAAAAGTAAAAAATGAAAATAAATTGAGAAAAAGTACATCGTTACTAACATTACACTCGTCTTACGAGCTTATAAGTAATAAGCTGATTATTTGTGGTAGTCCAAGAGGCCCATAATATTGAAAATTCTAAAGAGGTTCTAATATAAGTGTGCATAATTACAGATATTGTTTTTTTTTTGTCAGATACAGATATTGTTTTTGGTTTTAGGAAATCTTATGTGCAGACTATAGTATGTAATATAGGTCTAATTTTGTTTAAATATTTTAATACTGCTCCTGTATAAGGCATAAAATATTAGTGTTCAGTCGTATTGTTTGCGTCACATCGATGCACCTTTGTGAACTGTAGTTGTACATTTATTTGTGGGATTTTCAGGTGGGTTACAAACTTATACTTTTACATTTACTCCTCTGGTTTGAATATAAAATACACTGACCCATTATATTCTATAGATTACTTTTTGCACGTTTTTTAAAACTTATTGAAAGTATGGTTTCATAATAATTTTTAAAATTTTTTTCTGAATAAAAATTTTATATTTAAACTTTTATTAAGAAAAGAAACTTTTTAAAAAATTATGAAACTACCCTCTATAAAGTCTCAAAATGCATGAAAATATAGAATTACTGATATTGCGAAGACAGTGACTGATAATAAAAAAGTCAACCAATTGGACAATTATATAAAAAGCTAAAGTCGTCATCGCAAGTCACAGCGACAGATTGAAAAGGAGACTAAAGAAGATTGGATTACATTTTTAGGAGTCCAATTCAGATAGATATATACCTACCACCATGATTAATTTCTGAAGAGTTCCAAACTAAAAATACGAAGATGGTAAAGCAGCGGGTCTTCTGGGCTGAGCTAGGTCCAAGAAATTATGATTTTCCGCAAGCATCAATTACATTAAGATGCTAGTCAAAATGACCACAATTTTTTTTTAGTATGACTACAGTACAATCCTTTGAAATAGTAAGGAATATAATTGTTGTTTTTAATTCAATTTTTTAAAAACTTAAAGTTCTCACAAATTATAAAATTAATTTCTCAAAAATTCTTTAGTTTCGTAGGATATACCGTCAAAGCGAAAGAAACATCTTCTGAATCTGGTCATGTCGTCAAAGACGACCGATACATGATTTTTCCTATAATTTTGGTTTGAAATGCAGGATAAAATAATAGATTTGTAGTGTAGATAAACAAGACGGGGATATGTATAAAAGTAGGACGTAGAGAGTGAGCTGGTAGCGGTTATTTATTTGACTGAGGATCATCAGCTAGCCATCTTGAACAAGTTGGTTTAACCTAATACGTACACGTCTTCTGTGAAGAGCAGGTCTAGAATTTGTACGTGTTGAACCCCAAAATATTCTACACACCAGCTAACGTTAATTGAATTTACTTACATTTATTTATTGTTTAGTGCTTAAATACACACATACACCAAACACCCGGTCAATGTTAAAAAATGATAATTTGTCATCACTACAGGAAAATGCCAAAACCTATCCGGTCTGATTGCAGTAAGTTAGAAACAGACACAGAGCAGAGAGCACCACTGATACAGTGCTATATATGCTGCAGTTTTTTCTTTTAGATAGGATAAAAGGATTGCGTTATCGCTTGTTCATATTATTGTCCTTATCTTTTTGTAGTTTTTTTCAAAGAGATTAATCTTGGTGTCTATAAATCTATAGGTCTACTGTTTGTAAACTGATAACATTATAAATAATACTGATATGTTCCCACGTGGTATACATCGCAATTCCCTATTTTATCATGTCTATATTTTATTTACTCCGTTTCAAAATATATAGATGTCCATTTTCAAAAAAATTACACATATTAAAAAATGTGAATGTTGATAAAAAAAAGTTGTATTAATTGCATTAATTGAGTATAATATATGGAATATGGTTGATCTTGGAAATATAAATTAGAGATTCGTGAACTACAATTAATTTCGGAAATATAAACTTTCATTTAAAGTTGAAGTGGACAATTAATTTGATTTTTTTTTTTAATAAAGTGGACATATATTTTGAAACGGTGAGAGTTATAGTATATATTTGATATATCAAGCCAGATATCTTTCTTTCCAGCTAAATTTTGATTTACTTTAAATGATATTTTTTTGTCAGAAAATGTATGGTTTTGATTGATCACATTATCTCCGCACAATACATTTTCAAAAATAAAATAACAACCAAGATCGATTTAGGATGTGTTTGGCATTGCGTTGCAAACAGTAACAACAGCTTTTTGCTGAAAAGCAGGTTTGCTAAAATTTAAAATCTATTTTTCTGAAAAGTGCTTTTGGTCTAAAAAGTACTGTTAAATAAAGCAAGTTCCCGGTTCTTTTAGAAAAAATTGCTTTTTAGCTTTTGCATGAAGAAGATGTTGATTTCACCCTCGAACCTCACTAAAAGTATTATTTTATTTAATTTTTTACAACAAAACATATACATGTCAAAAATATTATTAAACAATTATCTGATTTTTAAAACAGCACTTTTTTATCAGCACTTTTCTATGAACATTTTTTCTAACAATTTTTAACGGCACTTCCAAGCAGAGCCTTAGATGATGTACTTACTCTTCTAGAACTATGATAATCCGAACACGGTCGAAATTGCTATATAATCCATGTGCAGATCTCAAATCCAAGTAATAACTTAATACATTCCTCAATAAGAACTTCAGTGGCCGGTGGTAAAGAAAAAGAAATGTTTAACAGTCACGTGACAGCATGATATTGGATATTATTTCTTTATCTCTGTTGAAATTATAATAACGTAATTGAAAAAAAAAAATTAGTACAAGGCCTTTAACCTAGCCATTTTATGGTTATTATCTTATTATTATGTGATACCCGGTTTCTTATAGCGGTATGTATCCAATATTTTTTATTCTGACAACCCTTTTTTATGAAATTAAATTATTGACAAAAATATTTCTATTCACATTAAAATGCGTGTCGAATATTGAAAAAATTATGTACACAATTCGGAGGGAGTATATATTAAGGAGTTAAGGCACTTACTGCTACGAGCTGGGTTTATCAATTATCCGCGTTTCACTGATATTAGTCACAATTTCTTTAGGTATGTCTCGAAATTATTGATCATATTTTTTATTAAAATAAATTAAATATTAAATATGTTAAAATTTTTGAATATGTTAACAATTATGATTAAATTTGGTAACTTTTACGTGATTGCTAAATATAAGTTTTTGGATTGATGGCTAATATTAGTGGGGATTTCTTAACCTTCTGAAAAAATTCGTTTAGTAAACTCGTTTAGTGCCCGTTTTAAAACTTAAATTTAATTTGAAATTATAAATTTGACCGAATAACATGTATCGATAAGTAAAACGAACTTGAATTTGAATTTTATTTTATTTAAATTTTAATAAAAGTATGAAATTTTAAAATGACAATTCAGATCACGTGAATTTTGTAATGGTTAATTTTCGATTTTCAGGTAAAGATGGATATCTATCTCATCTATTTAATATTTATTGGAACTATCATAATAAAATATTTTAATATCTTGTTGAAATTCTGCGTTTTATTTTTCAACTTATCCAAATACAATAGTTTTAATTAATAATATATTGGGAGCTGGATATATAGAAGAGTCACAGACTCCATAATTATAAGTTATTTTCTTTTTTTTGGTAAGCTATATTTATAAGCTATTAATTCTTCTAAGACAAAGTGTTAAGAATTAAGATTTATTAGATCATATTTATCCTAACAAAACTATATATTATTATTATTATTATTATTATTATTATTATTATTATTATTATTATTATTATTATTATTATTATTATATACCATGTAGCAGAATCCTCCAGTCGTGGTGGCACCTTATGAGACTGACTATATATATAGGGGGTAACATATAACATTCGTTTTAATCATTCTCTATGTGGAAGAGAGAAGAGAAAAGAAACCTACTGATAAATATTCATATATTCCTCACCCCCTTGCAATTCTCATGAACTGCGGTGTCGTGTTGGGTTTCTATTGTTGGGGTTGGAAGCATATAACCGCCCTTATGCTCTTTCCTTCTTCTACTTCCTCTAATACCTCCACTTCTTCACCCTTAATCATTTCTTCTTAAATTATACATATTTTAATTATCTTCATCTTACTATTCATTTTAGTCAATATAGCTAGCTAGAAATTAATATATATCATGATGATGGAGGGTGAGAGTGAAAAGGATAATTTGTTAGAAGAATACATGGTGAGAAAGTCATCGCCGCCACCTTTCTTGATGAAAACATACATGCTAGTGGAAGATCCGGTCACTGATCACGTCGTTTCTTGGAATTCCGACGGGACGGGTTTCGTGGTGTGGCAACCGGCGGAGTTTGCTAGAGATTTGCTTCCTACTCTCTTTAAGCACAGCAATTTCTCCAGCTTTGTCAGGCAGCTCAATACTTATGTATGTCCCCCCTTCCAACTCCTTTTTATTCATATAATTTACTTAATTATGATTTTACTGCTGGTATCACTCACGAAGAATTTGTAGGATTTTTTATTATAGTTTTGTTTGTGCATGTCGTTTACTCCTCAATCAGTTTAGTAGTTAAGCTGTCTTGATTAAGTGAAAATGCATCCCCGACAACACATTAATAATGATTTGGAATGCTTTACGCTATAATTAATTACTCGAACTGAATCCGAACGTTAGGAAGTTAGCTTAAGGAAACTGATTGCTGTCTACTCTTCTTTCGATTTATTTATCTTACAAACCGGCTCCGGCTCTACCTTTTTCGAAGAATACTTATTTTTATCTCACAGAGAGTACTCCTCCCGGTCTGAAATTTTATTTATTCCCAAAACTTATACACTTTCAATTAATATGATAAATTAAATATCAATTTTTATTAGTTTCATGAAAAATATTATCCCTTTTTGATAATTATTAATTCATTAATTATGATTGAATAAAACATGATATTAATCGGACAGGTGGAGTATTATTTTCTGGTATAAGCCTACTTGATGAATGTAAATATATATATATATATACATATATATATATATATATTAAATCCTTCGTTTAATCTTATTCGTATAAATGTTTAACTCGTTAATATATCTATCAATCTATCTATACCTATTTATATTATTATATTAAAACCAAACTTAAAATAAATAGTTATGGGCTTGACGAGCTTATTTGCCATTTATGAACTTATTAGAAACTAATATAAATATATAAATCAAATACAAAACGATAATATAAATTTACAATACAAAATCATAATAATTCGTTAGTATTTATATATACTCAAAATATAAGTTAATAAATATAAATAAATTAAAATTAAAATAAGCTCGCACAATTATTCATAATAAATTGTAAATATTAAAATAAGCTAGCACAATTATTAGCTAGCTATAGCATGCATGGTTTGCAATGTGATATTACCGTGTCCGTGTGTGTATAATTATGTGAGTTGTAGACGCGAAAACATCCAATTTGTGGAAGGAAAGGAAAGTCTATTCATACATGTTGATTGATTGATATAATTTCATTTGACAACAGATGTTTTGACTTATCTGTTAACTCGTTAAGGAAATTCTTTGTAAGTTGTTTAGTGCTCTTTCACACTTTGAATGCTTTTATTTTTCAAGAAACTTCTATACAAATAGCTAGCAATAGCTCATCACATTTCCTCTACGTGAACTGTTTGGGTCATACGTCATGCATGATTTCACCGGTTGGAGTTGTTTGATAAATTACTTTAACAATATAATTTATCTAGAAATGTAAAAAAACAAAATGATTTTTCAGAGTAACCCTAGTTGCCACGTGTAACGTGTATGTGCATATTGTTTGCTCAGGGGTTCCGAAAAGTTGCTACAACCAGGTGGGAGTTTTGCAATGACATGTTCTGCAAGGGCAAAAAACATCTACTCTCCAAAATAAGGCGCAGGAAGTCATGGACAAATAAGACTACAAAGCCAATTGCCCAAACCTTAAGGTTAGAACAATCTGAGCAAGATCAAGATCATGACCAGAGGTCTAAATCTAGTTCTTCGACATCTTCGTCCTCTGGATACTCAAGTCTGGTGGATGAGAATAAAAAGCTCAAGGAAGAGAATTGGGTTTTAAGTTCTGAACTTTCGACTCTCAAAAACAAGTGTAAGGAGTTGCTTGATATGGTGGCTATATACACAAAAAAGGAAAACTTAGATAATGATGATGATGATAAAGATGAGGGGCCAAAGCTGTTTGGAGTGAAGCTTCAAGGCGAAATGAGGAAGAGAAAGAGAGAAGAGAATATTGGTGATGCTAAAGCTCCAACCTATTTTATGTCTCAGTTATGCAAATAAAAAGTTATATAGCTAGGCTAAACAAATACTAGCTTCAACAAATATACTGTAATACTATTTAAGACCTTATACTTATACATCTGAGAGCCATATCAAATAAACATGATTTGGTTTGTAGATGTTTTACACAGATACCATGAATATATGGATGCATTGTAGTTTCAAGTTTCAAGTTTCAAGTTTCAAGTATATCATGTAATGCTTTTGTGATGTAAACAAGAGGCACAAGCCTTTCAAGTATGAATGCATTGGTTACAGTTTATGGAAATTATGTCTTTTACAAATTTGGAAGATAGGAAAACTGGAAAACTGTTTCCTGAGGAACAGTGATAACAGAAAAATTATGTATATATTCATTTTTTCTGAAAGTAAATAACTTATTTAAAAAAAAAACTGATCTTAACTTTGTATAATAAATATATTTAAGTACCCCAAACAGGGCCATAATGCTTACTATTATATGCAAGTTTTCTTCTTCTTTTTTTTGGACAAGGTTTACCTTTATTGTAGTGCAAAGGCTGGTCCTAGCTTAGTTGCATCTAAAAACTTCTGTTAATGCCAATCAAATAAAAAACTGTTTAAATTAATTAAACAATTTAAATTGGGATTTTCTCAATAATTAAAAAGTCAGAGAATTCCGAGTGCTGGACTGTAGATAAAAGTTTCTATAATCCTCTATTCTCAATTTTTTTTTGAGAGGCTCTCAATTTTAACTAAAGAGATGAAAGTATATTCTGAAAAGAACGTAAAAGTAATAGCCTTTGAGGTGACATCTGGGCAGAAATGTTCAAAAAATCAAAAAATCAAAATCCGATCCGATTTGGAAAAGTTCCCGAAAACCTGATCCTAAAAAAAGTTCGGTCCGATTCGACCTGGCCGCGGTCTTAAATGAGCTCTTTTTAAAAAAAAAAAAAAAATCTGACCCGACTCGAAACTCGAAAAACTGGATAAAAGTCCGGATTTAAAAAGTCCGGATAAAAACTCGGATAAAAGTCCGGTTTGGCCCGGATAAAATCCCGGACTTTTTAAATAGGTCGGATAAAAAATATGATTTTTTAATATAAAATTTATATATATACAATATATTTAATAAATGTTAGACATTATTTTATACATTTAGAAGCAATTAAGTCATATTTGGTTGGTTTGCTGATTTGTTATAATATATAACAATCGTTATAGCTTTTAGGTTAAATAATTGTTGAATGTAATATTAAAGTATATTAAAAAATAAAAATCGTTGAATGAAATTTTAAAGAACATTATTACATCTGTCCATGGGTCTAAAACGGGCCTCATATTTTCGAAGAAGTCCAACCCGGCCGGCCCAACCCATTTCTGAAAAAATCGAGATTTTTAAAAAGCGGATAAAACCCGGCCCGGTACTCTTTTTCGCGCCTATCTTGTTATGAGGCGAGCAGGTTATAATCCAGTATAAATTTCGTACATTTACAAATATCAAATATATATTTATTTTCCCATATGTCTTGTCCTCCAAAAGTTGATCGACCTCGACCAATTTTTTTTATATTTTTATTGCAATACTTTCTGCGGGCTCGTCATTGCTTGCCAAACACAAAAAGAATCATAATTTACATATACAAGACAAATTGTAGGAATTTGTAAATTATGAAGTAACCATGTTGATGATCTTACGAATTCACAATATAATAAAGAAATTTAAAAAAAACGCACACTTGCAAATTGCGAGAATTCATTATGCAGGGGAATGACTAGCAACATAGCCTACGAAAGTACAAGTTGACGCATGGCCTTCTGGTCTCTTCTAGATAAAGATTGCAAGCGACTTTGCTCCAAAAGTTGGAAAAGGTTAAGAGAAAATTGTGGAAAGGCACGGCGGTATTTAGTCATAATAAAGCAGTTTTACTGCTATAAAAGCAACCTAACAACCGTTGCACATATGTCCTTCACCGAAAGAAAACTCACATTCAATGCATTTGCTAAAGTTTGACACCAATCTCACATCGGTTTCTTTGTCACACAGTAATCTTTCATTTTCAGGTAAAAACCAGCTTTGTTCCTTTTCAAATAACACATCACCGTCACTTGTGGTTATTTTGTCTGTTGTCTAATTAGAAATTAAGGGTAAAGTAAATTAAGTTCCTGCGTGCAGGTTTGGGACTTGGGAAGTTTTCACTTTTCTACATTTTTAATTTATTAGAACAGGTCCAAAGGTGGTGTTATTATCCTATAACTATTTCTATAATTTGAAATCAAAAATTAATTTTTAGTGCTAAAATAGATCTCATGCTCCAAATGTTAAATGTAAAACAGCACCAAACATATCTAAATAAAGATATATTTCAATTATCTAATATTAAAGTACATAACTATTTTTGTCACTATTACACTATTAATTCATATTACCACTTACATGCTTATGTGGCAATTATAGCACCATCTAGTAAGTATAGCATTTTACTATTTTGCATCTAAGTATAGCATTTCATTGGAGTTCGATTTTTTTGTTTGAATGTTATTTTATAGCAATAGCACTCACTTTAGCACTACCACTGACTTGCTCTTTGTTTAGTTTATTACTGTCAAACTCTTTTCCAATTTACTTCCTCCTTATTAATTAGTTGTTCAGTTTTGACTTCACTGAAATTTATATATATTATATAATTGAAAATATTTTAAAATTTATATCGATACAAACTACATTTAATCTATTTTAATATGTAATTTTCAATTTTTAAATTAATAAACGGATAAATTCTAATCTTTAGTCAAAAGTTGGTCAATTTAATTATATTCTTATAATATAATATGCATAAGAGGGATATTATCCAAATTATTGTCATATACTACCAATGTAATAAGTACCGTTGGATCTGAATTAAATATATTATAGCCGCTGGATCTAAAATAAGGGAATATTTTTTTTCATAATCTAAACCAAAACTAAGTAGTTCTTCTAAATTAAATAGATTAGTTAAGTAGGTATCCTAAATTGAACAGAGTACTTAATACAAAATTTGTAATTATTTTTACTCTTCAGTTTCTAGAAAATTTTACGTAAATAATACTTTTTAATCATCAATGAATTAAAGAATATTTCGTGAGTTTCTTATGGGTAGTAAAATCGTCAAAATCTGATTTCTATAATTCAAAGATAGAGTCAAAATAAATCAAACGAAATCCTATAAAAAATTTTTTGTTCGATTCTCTCTACTTGCATATTTAAATTTATTATTTAAAACTTCAAAATTTATTAATAACATATTTAATATCTAATACTCATAATGTATTATTTAACTTTCACGTATAAATTTATATATAATATTTATATTAGTAGATTTAAGTACATTATATAAAATCTAATATTTATTTATTAGTTTTAAATATATTAACAAACACTTTGATCAAGAGTCTGGGAGGAATTTTGAGACTAATATCGCAAAAAAAGTACGTTTAATGTATGAAGTTTTGATGAAGACAAAAAGAAATTTTTAGTCGTGTCTTGATTTATTATTTAATATTATGTTCTCAGCGAAACTATCGATTTTTATCTATCTTCATATGATTTCTTTTATATAATTCGTGTTCTTACGATTTCTACGAAATATTACAATATTTTAAAATTTTAAATATATTATTATAATTATCAAAAATAATACACGAATAAAGAAAACCGTATAACCCGTGCATTGCACGGACGATAAACTATTCACCAAAAAATTTAAACGTGACAATTAAAAAGAGACGAATAAAATCACGGATTAGCAAAAAATGAAGATAATTTCTAACGTCGAAAATCGTTACTTACCAATTTGCGTGCGTTTACGAGTTGCCAATCTTTCAGACTATGGTAGACCAAAACAGTGTCTCCCCTGCAGCGAGGGGGTGAGAACATCTTCAAGCATCAGCCTGTTTTAGTATAAATTTTATATCAAAATAATGTAAAAATTACACCATTTCAACTTCAATCTCAACTTCATTCCAATTACAGTAAATTTTGCATCGTTCTTGTAATCTATAGATTATTTTATTGCTAAAATTTAAAATAAAGTACAAAAATAATAAAATTGGTTGGGTATAAATGAAACAATTTGTTACTGGTAAGAAGTACAAGAACAATATTGGTTTGGCACCAAATTTTGTGTAACTTTGATATTACACCAAAATAGCTTAAGTTTTAAAATTGAACTGGAGAGCAATTTAATACCAAAATGATACAAAAGTAAAAGTACAAATATGAAGCGGGTTCGGAGACAGTGGAGAAGCGGAAATATCACTGTTATATCAGTCTTGTTCACCTAATTAGCTGTAAAGGACCGTCTGGCTCTCACTTCTCTTTCAATCGACAAACATATATAAAGTGAACAACAACAAAAGAATTCATATATATAATGCAAACGATGCCAAATCCGGAAGTCCACAACCACAAGTATGACTCAACAAAATTATAAAACATACGATCAAATTCGACCTACTCCTGACCCGTGCACAATTCTATTGTTGAATTAGAATGTAATGACCAATCAGATAGTTGTTGGTAGATTAGCGGAACATTTATGTCCAGACAAGATTTACTTTCACATGAATAAGCTAGGCTATTTCAACTCTGGCTAATCTTCATACGTTCTTTTCAAAGAAATTGAGCCAGGTCCTGTGATTCATAGGATATGCAAGACAAGATATCTACCAGTATCCACTAATGAGCCATAGATATTTTCCCACTGAGACGTATTAGCAAGTTTCCGAAACTTTGCAGGAGCAGACCATATCACGATACTTGAACACTTATTCATTTTCGCCTTCTTCCGAACATTTTAATTAGACTTGAACCACATTCTTAAGAATTATATATATGTTAGACACATTTTCACTTGAACCTCATTTCCACTTCAATTTGTTTGCACTAGTTAAACTTTTTGGGTCAAACATTGTCATTTTGAATTTGACTTGATCAATATGAAGATAAATCACAGACCTAGCTCAGTACTTGAGACCTCTACCTACTTCTAGCAAATAACCAGAGGCAAAGCTTCGGAATCATAGAAACCCAACATTTCCAAGAGGCAAGGTTTGTTTTTCATACTTGGCACAAAAGAATGAACTTTGTGTTTTATATACAACGAGACAGAGTCAAGTATTCAATATAAAAAGAGAGAAAGATGTTCTTGAACATTAATTGAGGATCAAGTTTGGTCAGTTTGAATTTGCTGCAAAATGATTAAAAATTGTTTCAAGTGTTGACTGACTGATACTATAGTCTGCAATGCCCAACCTGATCCTGCAAACAGATTCACATCATACATTAGTACAACAAACAAAGAGAAAGATATACGTAATCAAATTAGAAGTTACGAGCTTCCACCTGTTCTGTTCTATGTGTCCAAAAACATCAGCAATTAAAAGATCTTCTCCATGCGGTAACTGCAGTAATTTTGAGAACCATGAACAGGTTTACATAGCGCATATACGGAATGACAGGAAAACGTAGGCATACACGCTGTTGTAATCCTTAACTCTTAATCTACTTGCACATTTTCAAGTTAATGAATAATAACTGGGACTTTAGATTCCTTTCCATAGAGATAATACATTGTGGCAAACAAGATTGGCTTGCCAGAGTGTCTTATTTTTTAATAATTGTCCAACAAAATGGTTCTTGCTACTCACAAGAGGAACAACCACATTCTAAATAAAAGCATATTTAAATATTTTCCATAAGTAAATTCTTATTTGGCCTTCTAGAAGCCCTGACGAGATAATCAGGTGATCTCTTGGTGTATACAGAATCAAAATCAGACTTCTTCTGTGGTAAACCTTGGTAAAGGATAGGAATCGGATTTCTTTTATAGAAATAAAAATATAATACATGTTAGGAAGAATCAGAAGAAATTTTTAGCTAGAGAAGAGCAATACCAAACAACCTTACAGCTATTTGAAATTGAGATTTTAATTCTCAACTCGAATTTCATCAGATAATGTGTGACTGTGTGAACAACACCTCCCGCATTTCCAAATAGAGCATTATGGGGGATTGTTGACCTTAAAATATATAGGAAACAGTAATACAAAATTGAGAAACCTAAGAAAGCCTGGGAAATTACCTGATATTTAATATTTAAACCATTGCAACCTTGAAAAGTTGAACCAGGAAATGAAGACAGAAGAAATGAGTTTATTACTGAGAACTTTTCTTTGGTCAACCACCATTCAGAAAAGATTGGCAATGGGATACCACCTATAAGAATATAAACGACAAATCAATAGTAGACTTCTGTAAGTAAAAAATAAAAAACAGCAGTAATGGACAAAGTAATACAGGAAAGAAAGCTACAACAAAGTTTAGGGTATGCATGTGTATGTTCAGAGTGAAATTATATTTTTCATGGAAGCTCAAGGATCCAAAATTGGAACTTAGGATCTTTTCAATTGTCCCAAGACTCATTACTCAGAAGTCAAACTGCCTCGAACAAAATTAAGGTTTAAATCTATCATTGGTTCACACAACCAACTGAAGTGCTATAAATTTTAAAATTAAAATGAACAATCTAAGCAACCAACTTTGCCGCAAGAAAAAGAATATAACAAATTTAACTATACCATCACGGGCTAACTGCTCCGATAATTGCTCATCAGAAATTTCATCAGAACCACAACTTGGAGATAGAAGTGCTTGTATCCTATCTTCATTACCAAGCCAGTGCCCAATCGTCACCATCATTGCTGCTGATAATCTAATTTCAGCAACTGATGCATTTTCTGATGCTAAAGAGTCACTACCCCCAATGCAGATCTCAAGTTCTCCTAGTATGCCCCTTCTCTGAGAAGGAAGGTCAAAGATCCTTTCTTGGATAATTTGACACATATACTCCAACTCTGTAGGGTTAACTTCGGTAGGCTTGACCTAAGGAGAGAATTTACAGGGTCACTGTACAATATACATGTAAAAAATATGAATATTGTGGTACCAACATTAAATTACCTCCAGCTCAAGATGATTTCCAAAACGCGTTTTTAGATGTTGGGAACTCCCAATGCATCTTAGCCGACCTCCAACCTTGAAATACAATGCCAGCAAAGAACAAAAAACAGATCGATCAGATCGCACTAAGCATTTCAACCTGCATGATCAACTAGTACAAGTGAGTACTTACCATTATTCCTATCCTGGTGCAGAGTGCTTGAGCTTCATTCATGCTGTGAGTAGTCAGGATAACAGCTGTTTTTCCTTGTCTGGTTGATAATCGAGATATAACCTCCCACATAAACCGTTTGGCAATGGGATCCATACCTAGTTATGGTTGATAAACCAAGCTTTTCACATGAGTTATAAATGAAGAACATAAACCAGTTTATTTTTCAACTAGAGGGAACATAGACAAATAGTATATAAAATGTGAAGTAGTTGATCTATTCCCTGAGGAACCCAGATAGCAGAACACAAAAGTTGCTCTAAGCAAAACTTTTCGTTTATCCTACCAGGCCTAACATCACAGTTCTGTACGAATTCATAGGGCCAAGTTTTGCAGTATCAAAAACATAAAGAACTCAACCCGGATATTGTTTTGCGCACATATTTAGTTATGCATGCTCGTTGCTGGTAGGATATGATGAATTAATGATATAAGATGAATTACTTGCAAGTACAAAGCTTCGCTTGCATGATGTATATATATTTTCACTTACGTTTCCTCTCTTCAATATGGTTAAGCTGACATATACCTTTTAATCCGTCAAGTTTAAATTCTAGTTCTGTATTCACTCTAATTTTTCAATGTGAACCTACTATAAAAAAGTTAATGTTTTTGAAAATGTTTCAACTAAACCTTACAAACAAGATGGTTGAGAGTTAGGATTCATTTTCTTTCAAAATTGATCCTTTTTAAGGGTCCCATGTAATGTGATACAACCCGGGTCCAATCACCAGTCCAATCATAAAACCAGGTCTATCCCGAATGTGAAATAAGTCCAAGGGACCAAGTCTACTGGACCAAAGCAACCGACTTGGGAAATTCACAAAGCTTCCACAATGCAATATTATCTCTTATTAGAAAAGATAAAAGGAAAGTTTCTTCCAAATAGGATCTGAAAACTATATGTCCATGCAAACTAAGGATTCCACCAAGATTTTTAATAGCTTATGTAGCATAAAATAACAATGTATATCATGTGTGTGGTAAACAATTATCATTGTAATGAAAGAATAAAATCTGTATTGAATATATTAAGATAGACCTGTGGATTATTGGAAGCACACACTATTGACCAATGGACTTGACATGTACACGAACCAAATAGCATTGAGAATATCATGTAATGAGAAGTGTCAAGTACCTTATATGTTCGTCTCTTAGAAGACAAATAAGAAATAAAAAGAAAAATGAGATATATGATTACTTGAAATTCGGAACTTGGAGAAGCATAATTACCTGTAGATGGCTCGTCAAGAAATACTACAGGAGGATCTCCAATCATAGCAATGGCAACAGATAATTTCCTTTTGTTACCCCCGCTAAGGGCAAAAGATGGCTTATTAGACTGTTTTAACAAGTCAAACTCCAGTAATTTGTCCATAACAACCTGAAATGCGCACCAATAGAATTGGTTTAACAATTCACAAGTATATATATTTTTACTATGTAATTTAGAATTTAGGGCTTCTTCTACAGATTGACAAACTACTAGTTTCTTTTTATATAAGTATTCATGCATCAACTACCATTAATAAATACTTAAGCCGGAGCAAGCCTGATTCCTCGAGAATAGTTTACCATATATTGGTATAGAAGTTCTGGAATTTGCCACTGGTTAGACTGTGAACTCGGACTATTAAATATAAGCATTAGGGCACCATGCTAGTGGCGTTAGGTTTGAAGATGGTTCCAATAGTTATTAGCCAGGTTAGACTTTTCTCAAAATGCAAATATTTAAACATTAACATAACTTTGTCGCTGTTATTGTTGTTCTTTAGAAACTAATGAATTTAAACACTTCAGACCCTACAGCCGGGGGTGTTTGTGGGTATATAATTCCATCTCAGGTACTGGTGGCCAAAATGTAAACTGAGATAATTTTTTGTGTTCCAATTGAATTTTTGCTGTTGCTGAAGCCTGAAAAACTGGATATCATAAACACCTTCAATCACATGTAATGGAATTTTAATGCACAATGGAGCTCATGCTGTTCTTTCATAAATGGATTGGGAGGATCAGCGTGGAAGACACTATTTCTCAGCAGTAGTAATGACGCGGTTATTAGAACCTTCAAACAATTAAATTCCTCACTCTCTTCCACCTTACATAACACTGGCCAACAGTTTTAAATAGTCATCTGAATCTAATACCTCTCCTTTCTCACGTGCTCCTGCCTTTTAGTTGTGTAGATCATATAATTATCTATAGACTTATCTTTGAAAAGGAAAAGAATGGTCTGACACTGTCCGAGCAACTTATAAAATATACATTAATTTTTTTTTTAACTTCATCTGCAAGAGACCAATATTTGCATCTTTTCAAGTTGTAAAGGTTAAGACAAATACGCCATTGATTTTGTTGGTTGTAGGTGAGGCGAAAAGACAGCTAGTGGACACTGCTTATTCCAATGTCAGTTTAGGGGGCTTGTAAAGAGAACTTGTACTACTACTTCTCACTATGTTTTTCACTGACAACTACATCATCTTTGTGAACAGATAAGCAACACATACTTAAGTAGGCTTTAATGTTTTACAAGGTTATGCGAAGTTGGTGGTATGTTAAGTCAAGTGCGAAACTTGAGAACAGGATCTGGCTGGTACTTGCCTGCATTCTTATGTCAATGTACAAGTATAACGGCACGGCGCCCAGTTGTTTCAATTTTAAATTTTAAATATTTATTTTTCAAAAAATTTCCACTGGATGAATGTATATTCTTAGTAGTTTGTAAAAAAAAGTGACAAAGGTTCGAGAAAGACATACATCTGCCAGATCGTAATCTGGGACTCCTTTTATTCTAGCATAGAGCTCAAGATGTTCTTGGACAGTCAAAAATTCGAGCAAAGCATCAAACTGGGGGCAATATCCGATCTGAAATACGAAGCCATTTGCATTTGATATAATAGTGGAGATATATCATATATATATATATATATA
>PHNY01152039.1:1500-16810 GCA_003724115.2 Anethum foeniculum
AATTTATGTGTCCATGTATTAGGACGTAATAAAAAAACTGTATAACGGGTATATAATAGAAAATTTGTAGTATAAAACAAAAATGTTAACCGAGTAAAAAAATAAAATTAGTGAAACCGGTGTTTGTGTGTAAAACCAGGAGGTTCGAGAACAGGCAACTACAAATCTCCCCCCGATTTTGTGTATATATGCGACTCATATGCTCAAGGCAAGGCACCATTAAAGCCGAGCTGGACTGCACTACGGATATACTTTAAAAGTTAGTAAATTCTTTTTGTTTACGAACTTCGATTTTGATGTATAAAGATTGCAAAAGGATAATTTCGAATCTATTTAATGGCGGACGGTCCCTGGCAACTGTATGCCAGGGATGGATTTTTGAACAATAGGTTTAAACACCGTTGGATGGAAGATCCAACGACTGAGGTTTTAAAAATAAATTTCACGTACTGCGGTATAATACCGCAGTATGATCATATTACAAAAATGCCCTTCTCCCCGTACTGCGGTATTATACCGCAGTACCGCGTAAATTGAATTTGCCATAAAACAGTCGGGAACGAAGAACAGAGACGGTAACTCATCCAAAAGGGCGATTCAAGGGCGATTCAAGAGCCAGGGAGGATCGACACACAGCAAATCGTTGAATATGTATCTATCTAGAAACAAAAATAGAAACATGTTTAACTAACCTTGTTACACCTCTATACTGAGATGTTCTTTTCCCAAATGCATCCAGTGACTTTCTATGAGCAGGCTGTTTTGTACACATCTTTTTCAGATCCTCCCTTCTTTGTTTCCATGGCCAAACACAAAGTGCCAGTGGGTGAGATTTGCCTTGATGCTGCAACAAAGCTTGACTGAGAGCCAGGGCTCATAGATAAACTCAAAGATTGTAAATCCTCAGAGAGCCCATTGGCCCAAGCGACAAGAACAGGACCATACTGCGATATTATACCGCAGTACGATAGCCCTACTGCGGTATAATACCGCAGTACGGGAATTTTTTTTTAAAACCCCGGCCGTTGGATATTCCATCCAACGGCTTAGAAACCTATTGTTAAAAAATCCGTCCCTGGCAACCGAATGCCAGAGAATCAGGTGATTTAAATCTGCCTGGCTCCTTCATTTTGTCCTCGCTAGTTTTTGTAGACATTGTTTTCACTTTGCACCACTCTCGCCACCCTCTAAAACAATATAAAGACTAATAGCTACAATTTGAAGCATTTGAACTAGTTATTATAAACAATAAAATTGCAGATGTGACACAATAGAATTTTGGTAGAAATATGCGCGAATAATTTTATTTAAATTAATTAATTAAATAGTATCTCATCGCCTCATGACCAAATTCATTTATTAAATAATGTTATATACTTTGTATGCCATGAAACTTTGTACATGAAATATTATTATTATTATTATTATTATTATTATTATTATTATTATTATTATTATTATTATTATTATTTATTATAACTATAAATTTCATTACTCTCTCCGTCTCTTTCAATTCTTTTACTTTTTTCGATATCACTCTCAATTCTTTACATTACAAAAATTTTCATATTAATAAAGTTTTAATTTAAAAATCAACTGCATCCACTAAATTTCTCCGCTACACTCATTTATATATTAAATATTGATTTCATTTTTACACATTTTTCTTTTTTTAATTATTAATTTTCATTTTTTCTTTTTAATCGCCGTGTCCAGATTCAAATGTAAATATAAAGAATTACGAGGAATGGATGAAAGCAGTAACTCGTCAAAGTTGTATTATTATTATTATTATATGATGTCGGGCAACGACTCTAGAGAAGAGATAAGGTTATTTTAGTTTCACTTATTAGTCAGATAAGGTTATTTAGTTTCACTTACTCCTGTAGCCGATGCCGTCTTTCCGGCCCAGCTTACTTTCCTTCAATATCAATGTAATAGTTATACTTGTACATATCCCCGGTCTGAATCCTTATAAAATCCAATACCTAAAATCTTACTCTTACATAGTTACATGTGTATTATGAAGGAACCCGTCACTGTAAAAGATTTTCACCAAAGACCCTTACCAACACTCCCCTCATTTGAAAATTCCTGCAGATCACGGGCATTTAGTTTTGATATATTAATTTGCATTTTGTCTTCTTTACGAGAATATTGGAGATAACATGGAATTGAGTTCTCCTGCAGTTTGAGCTCTCATAACATGTTAAGGAACGGTTAAAGGAATGAATTACCAGAATTTTATATGTGTATAGCAGGAAGAATTCGAACCCTTGTTTTTTAAAAGAATAGACGTTTTAGGGATACATCCGTCTATTCCAACTAAATTTTAACATTTGAGTTCAAAATATTGCATGCATCTCATTTATACATGCAGGCACTCTTGAGTCTTGAATCTTGATTGATACCATGTAGCTACTACCTGGCACACACTACAGAAACGGTAAGGTCCTGTAATAAGTTATTAAAGGTTCAAATGCGTGACATTAATAGTGTGTATATAAAAGCCAAATTAGTAGTCACAATAATTTTGGCATTTTGTCTAGAGGTCAAGAACCATTGCGTTTGTTGGACCAAGGCTACTTAAATATATGCAATCCAGACTTGGTCCAAGAACTAGCAAACTTGGTTGTGTTGAGGTCATGAATCATGGTTACTCACGAGATAATCTAATTAAGCTTTCTTGTCTGTTTTGGACACCAAACCCTATCCATCTTTGTATTTCTTCATCTTCAAAATTTCCTTGTTCTGTCCTTTTTCTCTGCAAGTCTTATCCACCAACCTGTTCGTGTAGTTTTTACGTGGCCGTTCTACTATATATTTTTATAACATCAATTAGAATGTCTCATTTTATTATCTTTTTATATTAGTTATTATAGATTGTTTGAGAAATATTTAAATTTATTACAACTGAAAAATAATTACAATCGGTTAGTGCAGGCGAATGACAACTTAAGTATTAAACAGGGTGTACAATTAGAAGAATATCAGCAACGATCCAGAGATTATTTATTTAATATTATAAACAAGCCTGGGAAAAACTTGCTCGTAAACATCTCAGATGAGAACTAGACCAGCACAGCCTGGGAAAAGTTGACTCCTCTAACAAACATTTCACAAGGGGGCAAGGTCTATTACTCTCTTCACTTCATGAAACATTTTATACGAGGAATGCTAGCTTTATAAAAGAAAAGAAAAGGGGAATTTGTGTAATATGTCCCAGAGTAATAGTGTACTTTATAAATATATCATTTTTTGTTTAGTAATTATAAATATGTCTCATGGTTAATTTTTTACTCATATATAACTCATATACATATAATTAATTCATATATATATATATATATGACCAAAATATCCATAACATAATATAGATTCAAACAATAAATTAGTTTTAAAAGAAACTAGAAAGTAGATAACTTTAAAGTATTTTCATATGATTTAATAGGCCTGATATATAAGATTCAAAACCTCTTTAAGGTGGTGAATTACGAGACTTTTATTTTTCATCTCCTGACAACTATAAGCTTCTGTATAAAACTTTCATAATTCAACAAGAAGGCATACAACAGAAAACTCAATATATATGTTGGATTGGTAACGACTTATATGTAATATTTTGAAGTTTGAACATCCTATGATATATGATCACGGGACATGCATAATTAGTCATATAATTTCTCTATTGTTTTTNNATTTTACAAATTAGCAGCAGTAGTCATTATCATTAGTCAAGAACAGTCACATTTTATTAATTATTCTAAATCTAAAAAGTCCTCTTGAATTGTTTATTATCTAATAGCAGTGATGAATAAGTCTGGTGGTATATTCAGTGAGTAGTCTTTTTGTAAACATAGCTGAGTGTATTTTAAAAAAAAAAGTTTGTTTTTCCAAAAATAAAGGAATATATAAATATAATATTTATGTAGTGGAAAAATGAATTAGAAAGGTTATAATTGTCATAAAAAATGTGAAATAATGAAGTTAACCATGGTTAATTTAAAACTATAAATTTTTTTGAATATGAAACATATTTATAAATACAATCATAAATGGGATATATTTGTAAATGAGTTTCTAAAATGGGACACATAAGAAAAAACCCGAAAAGTTGATAATATCAAGGAGATAATTGTAATTTGCATTGCACCCCAGAACTTTCGTCCAAAAACAAAACTGTAGCATAACTTTCAACGGAGCAATCAATTTACACCTCTTGCGTCTATTTGCTCTGTTTTCGTTAATCAATGAAGGATGAAATTGGAATATACAAAATTTCAAACTGAAATGTTAAAATATTAACACAAACTTATGGGAATTCCCATCCAATACCTTTAAGACTGATGAATTACATACAGAATTACATACACTTTAACTGGATTTTGATGATGTAGAAACACCTACACAGACATGTCTATATATATGTGTGCTCGAATTGTGATCGTGCTGGATTTTAGATTCGATAATATTGCTTTGTTTGTGACAACCAAAGAGTGCAAATAGATGAACATTGGATTAGTCTAAAACACCCCATCCCTTTTAACTTCAGCAATTACATGGGACAAAAATAGACATAAAGACTGCAAATTGCTTCCGAGTTTTAAAGTTGTGTGATGCGAAATGCTTATTTGAAAGTCATGATACAATTTTATTTTCGATAGAAAGTATGGGTCGCGAATTGCAATTAACTCTAATATTAAGTGGTCAAGGGTGCATCCCTTATTGAAAGGGCATGTAAGTGGATATTTAAAATTCTGTAATTGGAATTCACCAAAATAATCATGAAGATAACCAGCAGATAGTAGAAAATAGAAATGGTGCACTATCCTATCAATCTGACATCAATAATAATATCAAAACAAGAAAATTAATATTTACTTTTGCTACAGCAATAACAAAACATTGTCGATCTATCATAAGTTTTATTACTGGAATAGAGCATCAGTAAACCCATATACTATGATGCTATCTGAATAACAATGGGTACCCGAGGAGAACAAAGAGAGACCATAAGTTTCTCACTCGTTTGAAGGTGAATCTTCGGAAGGACTTCCATCTTGATGAATAAACGGAAAAGAAAAACATGTTAGGCCTTTTATTGTAAGTGACTATATGAGTCACTATTTCAACAACAAAAGCTATACTTTCTCCACAAAACAGAGGCTATACTTTTTGTACCAAACTAGTACTTGTGGTTACAAGAATAAAAATGGGAGAAAACAATAATTTTTGCACTATGGTGCGGGTGTAATTCTCATTCCCATCCATTTAAACTAAAACTCAAACCTAGCAATTTAAGCATGAATGCGACTCCTTCCTGCATATTTTCTTCTCAAACCTCATCATAAATAAATTAACACTCCCTCATTTTTTCACTCTTTCCACACTTCTTTTTCTCTTCTCTTTCTTTTTTCACTCTTTCCACACTTCTTTTTCTCTTCTCTTTTTCTCTTCTCCCTTCACTATTGTTCATAAATTTTCATTCCATTTCTATCTCATTGTTTAATTTCCAACAAATGGTACATAACTTTAAATTGTTACTTGTTTCTTTCTGCATATATTTACTTTTAACTGGATCCCCAGATACTCAAATTTGATATCATTATTACTTTGTCATGTTACCAGTCTCACGGGAAACTCCTGACTTTAGAGTGTAGACTATCGGCTCCTTACTTTAGAGTGTAGACTCTCCGTGGACCATAAATAAATACCTCATGTGCAGATATTTAGAACATGAAAATTTTATGTTTTATGAATGGAGATAACATAGCATACCTTCACCATCTGATGGAGCATAAGAAGATTTCCTGTATCGGGTTGGCTGTTGTGTTGGCTAGAACATTGAGAAAAATAAAGAATAAGTTTGAATCTACAAATTCTCACATGAATACTATAACTACATAAAAAATATGATGAAGCTAGGTTTTAGGGTAAAATTACTAGCTAGATGGCGAAGGCAAAAAAAAAAAGAGCTGGACAACTGATACTTATTACTGAGCTTATATTACTTCTTGTGCTTGAGGGAGCAGTGCAGCTGCACACAAGGTGCTGGGAGAGTGTGCAAGGGAATGCAAAGCACAAGGTGCAAACTTGGTTATAGCTGTTTATTTACAGAACAGTAACCAGCAGCAACCGAATTGACAACAGTACAGTTAAACCTAGATAAATGTATACCCTTTGGACCAGATAATTTAACTCATTCATCGAGATTTTTCATTTAGAAGGTCAGATATACACTGTTCATTTTATGTTGGTACTGAAATAGAATATTAACTTATTAAAGTCATTCATTTATAGAGGTTCTACTGTATTAATAGATCAACGCGCTATTTGAATCTAGACAAGCACCACGATCCACAGTAAAAACACAAATAAAAAAATACTCCTTTCTTTTTTACTAAAATGGTTTCAGTAAAATTTAAGTTCCAAGAAATTATTATCATTAACTAAATTATAGTTGCTTGCTATAAGAGTGAAAATTAAACTTGAAGTACTATAATATTTATTTGTCATATCAGTTTATACTGAAGACTAAAACTAGAGTAATTAATGAATAATAAAATATAATTCACCGCAATAGAATGCACAACAATAGAATCTATCATGAGGCAATTGACTCGTAACCACAAAATGAAATTTGTCCATACAATTTGATTTAACAAAAGACTTCTTAAACCAACATACAAAGATTACAAAAGTTACGCCATACAAGCAGGGACCAACCCAGGGGTCCCAGGCCCACCCTGAAATCCTCAGCTTAAAGGAAATATATGCATGCTGTAATTATATTTTCTATGTGTAGTCTTAGCTCAGTTGGCCCATCTGCAAAGTTTTATACTCCTTCAAAAGACCCAAGTTTAAATCCCCTCATCTTTTTTAGCATAATATTGGAAGTAATAGTTTGGCTGTCAATGTCCTTAAACACCACAGGCGTACAGCTTTCAATGCTAATACATGTCATGCATGTAACAAATCCATTAAGTCATCAAAAGTATCAAGAAGAGACTACAGTGCAGTATAAAGAATCGGAACTTTTAATACTGCAGTATCAAGATTGGAACTATTACTTTAACTGTCTTAGATTTTTTCATATTACATATGCTAGACCACTTGCAAGTCCTAAAATTTATTATCTTCGCAATGTTTGATCAATTGTTCCAACGGATATACATATATTGACACGTATTCACATATATCAAGCACCTAAAACAACCTAGAGTAACCCATTTATCAACTTCTATAAACACAAATTCTTCATATTATGTCTACTAAGTACTCCCATCAATTCTTTAGAACTTGTCAAATAATTGTGGGCACTATTATTAATATATTGCAATAAAACACTAACTAAACTGAAGAACCTTTCTGTTTGGAAGTTTCTCTAAGTTGTCCCTTAAAAAAAGCTACCTTCTATAAAATCAAATACTTACTGAGGCGTGCAAAAGATGAACAAATAATGATATGTAATACAGAAGGTAAAAGGAAATAAGCAATCATGTCTTCCAGAAATACACTCAAAGCATATGTAATACAGATAGAATACACATGCAAAGGTGTAATCCTGCTGCATTAAATAAATTTTTGCAGAATAAAAGGGAGTGAAACATATCCTATAGTACCTTAAGTTTAGGCCTAAGTGCCTCCAGTGGTCCTTTAGGCTTCTCAACACCTTGCTGTTATGATCCAGATGCGTATTTCAGTACAATACTTGTACAAGTTTCAGGCAAAGTAATGATGAATTTAGAGAAACAATGTACCTTGCTCAAAGCCCAATCAGCCGAATCAAAGTAAGCTCGCTCGTGATCCTGATAATCAAAAGTAAAACCTTAAACCAGAATCGCATGTTCTTAGTAAAAACTAGAGAATGGTGCTTCCAGTACTCAACAGCTGAAAAACAGATCTTACCTTGGATATAAGTGGTGGTTTTTTAGGTACAATTCCACCATATTTCTTTTTAATTACTTCCTCCTGCACAAGGCAATTTGCAATATAAAGAAAAGCATGCAAAAGTTTCAGGATTTGTAAACTCACGACAATAACAAGTTTATCTGTCATGAATTGCAGCATATTCAGACATCAGATGATCCAAATCACAAATTCCCTGAAGTGGAAACCAACCTCCTTCTGGGTGGAATTTTCTTCAGTGTCCATTGGCACATCGCCTTCGACTTGTTTGACATCTCCAGTCCCTGACATTGTTCTTGCACCAGTGAACAATCAGTAACTGCAGTAGCACATTTAGTGAGTAGAACGGAAGTGGACATTAAAAATTTTCGTTTTTTAAGACTGTATGAATTGTAGTCATAACTAGAAGCTACAGATTCATAGTAAATGATCCTCCAGATAGATTAATACGATACAATGACTTTACACTTTAATCAACTTAAACATAAAAAAAAAAAAAGACTAGAAGCTAGAGGTCAACCACATTCTTCAACTTTCTCTCTCTAGCTATATATGGAAGGCCAGGATTCAGCTGTCTTTGCAACCAGCATATACAAGTATTAACGGCATAGTTTACTGAATAATGCAATAACTAACAGTTTGCTAGTCACTCTCAGAGTCTCAGTTTGCATTTATGTTAGCACTTATACACGTATGCTCCTATCACTTCACTACACTTGCATGAAAGAAGAATGAGAAAAAAGTGGCAGGGTGAGGATGTGTATTCAGTCGAATGAAAGAGAAACATATTATATAATTGAATCTTCCAAAAATTTTACATTCTATAAAACTCATCCACAAGAATTGAAACACTTATCAACACCATACTCTTATAAGTCGAACCCACAACTATGGTAGCAAATGACACCAGTGGAGCTACAAGTTGCTCATACAGATTCATTAAAATGCTGCACTAAAAAATTATGTGTAAAGTGAAATTAAGGGCATAGAACCAATCACTTAATTTGCAGTGCTTATATCTAGTTTTCTTTTCCTTTTCACGTTCACCGCCTCATATTAGGCAGAAGCATAAGCTTCTTTCTACAACATTACAATTGTCACAACATCCTAACCTTGGACTTTTAATCTAATAATATCCATCATTTTCCTTCATTCTCTACCAACACCACATATAATGCCAAACTCGATATACATTCATCATACCAAAACCGCAACTGGACAAAACCGAAAGCAGTAGATGAAATTTTATGGAGAGCCTGAATTGGACACGTGATACACGAGTAAACAAAATAAAGCTGGTACAGCAACAAAATTGATCAACGTGGAACACGAGTAAACAAAATAAACTGGTACAGCAATACAATTGATCAAACAGAATACAATCACATTCAAACTGAGTAACTCTTCAATTACAATTCTAATTTATATAATTCGATTGCATTAAACATATTTAAATTAAAATTAGGGGAAAATGAATATGCATATAGAATGATGTATGTATAGATATAATAATACCTAGAGGGGCAGGTGATCGGAGGATGAATGGACGCGGCGCAGATGGAAAATTGATAAGAGGGTGGGTAGTAATGATTTGGAGCATTGATCTGATCTGGTGCCTAACCACCCTGCTGCACTTATTGTGTTTTTGGGCAACTAGACAGATTTTCAGTGTCATCTACTAATCTCAGCCGTCCGTTTTCTTTTATTATCGTGGATATTCAGTGTTATCTATTAATCTAAGCCGTCCATTTTCTTTTATATTATTACTTCCAATTTTATTATGCTATATTTTTTAAATAACATTTTAACTGTCTTGTCAAAAATATTCATATTTAAACTCACGTTATCGTATGTAAAGATATGATTACACTCACAACTAATCGGATGAGGTACTCATTTATAATTTATTAAATATTTTTAAAAATTAAGTAATTTATCGGTAATTTATTCTTGAACTTAATAATTTATCAACAATTTTTATAAAATCAGCACATTTAGACGGATGTAGGGAGTATATATCCTTTAACCCGTTAGTACACGGTTCAAGTACCAATAATTCATATAAAGTACCAATAATTCGGTATACAGTCGAACTCTTAACCTCGCGCAAGGAGATAAGAACTCAACTACTACTTGGTGTAATATTAGTTAGTTTTAAGTATTAAAAATGAAAATTAGGGCGTGAAATTCAAATTTTGTTAGCAATATATTAAAAGTATTAATTTTAAAATAATTTTGAAAGAGGAAAAACAAATAGAAAATAGAAAATATTTTAACATAAATTAAGAAAATTATATAATACGTTAATTATAAGTTGTATTATGAAGTTCAGACACTTTTTATTCGTTGGTCAATGGGTACTTGGATCCATACATAGGTCTATGTAAATAATTCAGTGATTTTCTTTCTTAATAAATCATCAAATGCAATTTTTGATGCGAAAATCTGTAAGTTGATTAATCGTCTAAAACTTTTTCCTATGTATTATTTATTACTTGCAATCACAATTTAAAATAAAGAAATTAAAAAAAAAATATTATTATCACATTTTATTCAAAATAAAATAAAGATCAAATATACACATAATTTTTTATCACCAGGGGCCTTGAATGCTCAATCAGTTGAAACTTGAGTTTCTTCAGAGGTTGTTGAAGAACTAGATTAATAAATTATTTTATAAAAAAAAACCCCTAGGAAGAATGAGGAGCAGGAGCCAGGGTCGTCAAAGGGATCTCAGATCAGAACCACAAGAATGCCAGTACTGAGAAATTTTACCTGCATCAAAGGTGCTCATTGTGCCTCTGCCATGCACACTTTCAAACTCTCTCTATGTTTTCTCCTGCAGATGTTCTGGATAATTGAAGTGGAGCAAAGCAGCATATATATGACTCTGTTCAAGTGTAATGTGTAGTGTGCAAGCGTCAAACCAAGATTACCTCAACAGAATGTTGAAAACTTCGCGAGGGAGAATTTCAATTTGTCTACTATAATTTTCATTTTTCAACTATTTTCCTTTTTGAAAAATATACATCTTTATTTAACACTGGAGAAAAATTTTTGGACCAAAATTTCAAGTGTTATAACTAGAAGTCTAGAACAGTTAAGAGCTTGAAAAGAGGAAGTTAAAACTTCTATAATCATATACAAAGACAAAATACATCTTCCCTTCAGTACAAAGAAGTGGACTGGTTTTTAGTACACAGATACAAGGTAGATCTTCCTTTCTGCCAGTTCCATCCACCACCACGCTCAATCAGAATATACATAAGACTTGAAAAAAATTTCATCTTATAGTTCCAGTTGAGCCCATTCGGTAACATACTGTGGAGAAACACGAGCTCCCATAATTATATCTTATGGTCTAGGTTAAGATCTCCTGTTACTGTCACTTGCAAAGAAGGAAAAGAAGAGCCAGGAGCTCTATAGACCACTCTCCCCCATGCTACAGGTTAAGATCTCCTGATATTGTCCTCACTGAAGAATGAATGCCTTAAAGCTTCACGAGCTGTCAACCTCTCTGAAGGATCGTACCTTAGCAGTCCTTGCAAGAGATGTATAAGGTCGCCAGCAGAATGATCTACATGTTGCATTATAAATAAACATAATTTGTCAACACAATTTACAAGTCATAAACAATGGGTTGTCAACACAATTTAGAAGTTATAAACAATGGGTTTTAAGTTTTAACATTGATTTCTGTCAAACATATATTATGTAGTATTGCAGAAAAGGCCGGTGAATCCAACATCTGATTCTCGTTAAGGAAAGCAGATTTTATTTTATTAGAAGATTTATAACCTCGAAATTTTATGCATAACTTGAAAACTTCATCTGGCTGGAAGGAATGAGATGAAGTGGAACGGAACATAATATGAAGTATTTAATTTGGGACATTTGTTCATAATTCTCATCACTTTATCACATTCATACAAACTCGAAATATGGCTGAATACCACTACTCTCGGCGATGAATGCTCATTCCTAGTTTCTTAAGTTGTACTACTCAAGATTTCGCTAAATTCATCAAGAATACAAGTCCATGCTATCATTTTAAGCAAAAATTAAGTCTAGACTGTTGTGTAGATATATACAGTTTTGATACGATCATTCTCTGATACAAGTAAACCCGTCATTTTACTCTCACATTCTTACATCAAGGTTAAAGGCACTTATCCCGACCTTTTATGCTATGTGTCAGTCATAGCATAAATATGCTAATATACATGTACATCAACACAAAAATAAATGATACAGGATCAAAAGAGTGATTATAAAGAGGAACTGATGGGGAACGGTTGCCCTGCATCAGGAATGATGAGTACCCAAGAAATGAACAGTGGGGTAACCGCAAGGGGGTCATTGAGGAAAAGATCGATATATCCTGATATATATAATGGTCATATTCAGCTGGAACTTGCACTCGACTCTTTTTCTCTTTTTTTTGAACGATCCACCAAGGCACTAACCCATCTTCAACCACATCTGTTGAAGAAGGAAGGCCCGGAGGGACTAAAAATCTCCTAAAGTAGAACTGTCAATTGCAATCTGTCCCTCCCGGCCTGTCTTCATCTAACATAAACCAAATTAAAGAAATACCTGGTATGTCAGTAGGGTGGGGGGTCTCATTATTATGCGTGGGGTGGTGCAAGATCTACTGAAATTTTACTACCTACTTGGCCTTCAAAATTTGCCATACTATCGATCAATTCTGTATTAATAAATGGATTGATGTGGTTGAACACAACATAACTTACCAATTAGAGTGATTCTTTTATGAAGGATGTATGTCTACATCATACACAATGAATGGTTTGTGCACGAGTCAATTTCCATGAAAAAACCGAAATGAGTAGCAGTACTACTGTACTAGTGCCGTAATCACCCAAATTATGCCCGAAAACACGCTGGCCATCTTATAGCTAATTTGTTAAACTAAACATATATAGTTAACAAACAAAAACATAATGATGTAGCCATCTCAAAACATTAAAAGTAGACATAGGTACGCTGAAAGCAACAAGTGCCAAGACACCCAGAGCAACACTAGGCCTTGTGTTCATCAAATACATTTGCAACCATCCAATTCCTTCACACACATCCTCATGGTAATGCTTACAATAATATTGTTTCTCCCATTCCATCCAGTTTGATGGTGCTGCACTCCCAGGACTACTGCTATTATTCTCCATCATCTTCACCTCCTTAATACGCATTCGAAGAATAATCAAGCTCTCATCTACCAACTTACCTTGATAATCTTGACTATCGGATTCTTTCATCGAGTTCACAACTAGTTTATTTTTCGATGTTGCAGTTCTTCCTGGGGTAAAGGGCTTGGCAGGAAATAGTGTCCTGTTAGAAGGAGCTATGCATGAAGATGAAAAACTGGCTTCCATTGTTTACTTACATTAGAATGTTAGTATGGGCATTATATATACAATTAATTTATTATAGGTTATGACGTAATTTGCGGGGTTAGCCTCTGTAGAGGATGATTAAACTTATAATTTAAGATTAGTAGATTACACGGGAAGTATTGTGGGTGAAGCGTGTTGATACCGACAGGCGCTGCAGTAATACGCGTCTAAATGATGGAAACATCATACATAAGTAATGGTAGGATTGTTGTGTTGAGCGTTGGAGCATGCTTGTACAAAAGAGTCTATGAGTGTCCATCAATGAATTGATTGACATGTAAATAGCAAAACAAAAATTAGAATCAATAGTTGACATTAATTTAAGTTTAAAAGTTGAATTATAGGGTTCTTTTCTATCCTCATTTTATATATATAGCCTAACAAAGTTCAAAAAATAACTTATTTTTAAGTCATGATCGATAAACATCTTGAACGGGCATGACAGCAATTAAAATGAGGAATTACCATATTGTTATTTTAAACGAGTCGATAAAATATAAGCTTATATACAGTGGAGGTTGAGCAATAAGATATGCTACATAGTACTTTTTGTCTTGGTTGCTTTGAGTTTACAACGTTTTTTTTTTTTGGAAGTAAACTAAGTTTGGTATTGTAGAAGTCAAAAATAGACGATAATTGTAACAAACTTTCATTTTTTGTGAGAGATTTCTTTTATTCTTTACATAATCATTCCGAGAAGGAACTCTACTTTTTTTTTCCTTCTCTACTTTTTTATTTATTACATGATCATTACCCGAAGGAACTCTAAAAATATCATCCGAGCGTTCATTCTTAAAAATAATATACTCCTTATAAGGTTTTTAACAAGTTATTATATTAATAAGCATGTCAATTCCAACAATACTCTCGGAGAGAAGTATTCAAAAAATTAGAAGAAATGAATATTTTATTGAAAATTGTAAGAGTATCCCTAGAAGGCTTCCGAGAGAGAGAGAAGTATTCAAAAAATTAGAAGAAATGAATATTTTATTGAAAATTGTAAGAGTATCCCTAGAAGGCTTAACAAGCTCTTAAATCAAAAAATAAAGAATATTCATAAATTGGAGCTCTAAGAGCATCTCCAACAGCCTCGGAACTCACACTTAAATATAATACTTCCTCTGTTTTTTAATATTTGACGCTTTGACTTTTGGCACACATCTTTAGGTGCTTTGACCGGATAGTTAGAATTATTATTTTTTAAATTTTTTTTTCTCTGAATTAAAAGTTTGATTATATATTTTGATTAAAATATTGACTCTTAGTGATTTAATATGGGTTCATCTCCAACAATACTCCTTATATTCACTCCTTATTTTATTTTATATTATTAAAACTAAGTTATATTCATCAAAGTACAAAAGAAAGTGGGTGGATAGGGAATGTTTTCTTAAATATTTATTATAATATATTAGTTAAGAGTGAGTGGTAGCTCTTAAAATTGAGGAGTGAGAATATAATTTTAGTAAATTTAAGAGCCACTGGGAGTCTCTTGGAGCAAAAAAAGGTTAACATCCTCCTCAAATTTAAGTTAAGAGCCATTATAAAGATATTGTTGGGATGCTCTTATTACTCCCTCCGTCCCAATAAGTTCTTAATATTTGAAACAGATGGTTCGACATGCATTTTAAAGCTCTTATCTACCATAGTTCTATAACTTATTTTTAAAATATTTTTTTTCTGGATAAAAGTTTAGACATTTAATTTTATTCAGAAGAAAAAAGTTTCTAAAATAATTTATGCAGCTATACTAGATAAGAGCCTTAAAATACGTGCGGAACACTCTGTTTCAAACGTTAGGAACTATGTTACTCTGACTCTTTTGTTTAGGTCACCGTACCCGTGTCGGACACTTGGACACTCAGACACGACACTTATTTCGTGTCGGATCCTTTGACTAAAATGTAGACACTTTGACCAATTTAAAGATCAAAATATGAGTCGATTACTATTCAAATTAAATATATGAGAAGAAAGGGAGAAGC
>PHNY01152160.1:1105-12412 GCA_003724115.2 Anethum foeniculum
ATGTTATTGACTCTAATAACACATAGTTAGTTTCGAAATATTTAAATTTTAATTATTTCAACTTTAACTCAATTTGATGTCAAATAATTAGTTCTTTTAACTTTTCTATTAAAAATATAATGCTTAACATAAATTTATCATAGAATGCTACTGTAACACATTTTTACTATACGACAACATCAAAAAAGAAGTGTTGCAATAGACATAATTTTTAAGGCTAGTATAACGTTTTTCTTTGCAACACCAAAATGAAGTGTTGTAGTAGGCCATCTATGGCGTAGTGTGTAATATAAAACCAGAATTAAACAAAAAATCCAAACTCACAAACAATATCAGAACCAAATCCAAAATAACCAAATCCCAATCCAAAATCTGAATCCAACTATGACCAAATCTAACTACACATTCAATCCAAACCTACATCAAATCCATATCCAAAATCGAATCCAAATCCATATCCAAAACTGAATCCAAGTCAATCCAATCCTAAACTAAACTAAAAATTGAATCCTAATTCAAACCATATCCAAATCTAACCAAATCCCGCGAAGGGCCAATGTGCCTAGAGCACCACATAAATTTCATCATAAACACCAGAAAGAAGAAAAAGAAGGTATACAGATGTGCCCAAGGATACTTCCGTCATAGATCACGAGAAAAAAAAAAGAAGAGAAGAGAAGAAGGTATACAAATGTGCCTAGAGCTACTCCCATCATAGATCACGAGAAAGAGAGAAGGAATAGAAGAAAAGGGAAAGAAGGTATACAGATGTGCCTAGGGCTACTCCCATCGTAAATCACATGTTTAAAACTAAAAATCATCCCAAAAACATCCGGTTTGGAGGAGAAGAAGAGAAACAATAATCGAAACACATATTTAATCCAACATGTGTAAGCCATCACGATCAACTATTCATCAACCTATCCCGGATCGAACCAACCTAGCTCTTGATACCATGTTAAAGTGTAGAGTGAAAAGAGAAAAGTATATTTTGTTATAGTGAAACTTGTTGTCAATTACAATAGAAGAGGGCTTTATATAGCCAATAACTAAACAATAATAAAGGAAATTATACTAACAAGGAAACTATTTTATTATATATGTTAATAATGTTAAGGTTGCTATGGAGGCAACTATTTTAGAAAAATAACTACTGGAAACATGTCATGTATATTTTCATATTTGCATTATCTTCCCACCATGTCATAAAATACTTACTTTTCTCTTTTATAGTTATATTTGCTTGTTGTTGCCGTATTATTTAAATGTAATCATCATAAGAGCTTTTAAGAGGTATTATAAGATCGTTTGGGAGGAAAAGATTTCAATTCTTAAGGCACATACAAGCTTAACCAACACCTCATGATAAGATAATCACACAATTTCGTGCATGGTATCCCTATTTAATAAGTAGGTTTGTCAATATCCTGTTGTTTGTCCCGTGAAAGCTATGGGTTCCTTAACTCTTTGCTTTTACTAATTCCTTGTGCATTTATAGTATTTTTATAATGAATATTTAGATCGGAGGATTTTGGTTGGTTTGGTAACCAGAGAGGTGTATGTATCATTTTGTTTCTTATGTGAGTTGAAGTTATCTTCCTCTGTGTTTGTGTGAATGCTTAACTAAATTTTTAGCACTACATAAGACTGTCTTCGGTCGATTATGTTCTTGTGTATGTTAAGTTACTTGCAGTTTGGAGCTGGAATCCTGGGGCCTCTAATATTTCACAGTTTATATCAAAAAAAAAGGTTAGGTGCTACTCAAATCTGGTTCCCTGGCTCTTTATGAGATTAAGGCTTTTGAGCGAGGGTCGAATTAAGGGTGTACATAACACAGACTAATATGCAACCTTGAACTGTAAAAATGATGAACATACTCTCATGACTCATGAGTTTTATGTAATGACATGAACCTATAAGTTCTCATGACTCGTAACTTCCTGCCAACCAAACCAATCTCTAAAAAATTCCTGCAATAAAATACACCTATAACATAAGAAAATCATGGCACTATTTTTATATAACAAATAAAAAAGTAAAGGGTTTATTTATTTGATAAGTAAACCACGGCTATTTACCATTTCATTTATCTGTTTGGTTGACACGAATGAGATGAAATTCAGAGTCCATACTATTTTGCTGGTAAGTGTTCATAATTTAATACTCCATATTATTCAGACAGACAAAACTAGAGTTCACACCACCCTCATTCAGTTAGACTTCTACTTGTTACCTCTACAAACCTCATCACTGGAAATTTGCACTATCTTATTTCTTTAATTTTATTTCGGCTTTCCCACTTATCTCCCATTCCTGTAATCTTTACTACGATCACAATTCCTATTTCATTCATTCCTCATTTCATACATCCTGACCAACCAAAGCAAAAACTAAACTAGTGCATAGCTAGCAACTGAACGTTTAATCCTACACAAATTCAACCAAACCATAAAAGACCATATCAATCTATATCAGTCCACTCACTAGCTACAACTGTTGGGCTTGCTAAGCAGGCCTAACTCCACATTAGTATGATATTGTCCGCTCTGGGCTTGAGCCCGCACGGATTTGTTTTTGGGTCACTCCCAAAAGGTCTCACACTAATGGAGTTATCTGGCTACTTATATACTACCAATCTGCCCCTCCCACAACCGATGTGGGACAACTCCTAACAATCTCCCCCTTCACACATCGGGTCCGACACCTGTCGAATCTGCCTCCTTCAGTGTGATCAGGCTCCCCCTTGACCCATACTGGAAGTCTACCTGGCGCTGGCTCCCCCTAAGCCCATACTGGAAGGTCCACCTGCCTTTTCCTTGAGCCGGTACTGGGTAGCCCATCTGCCTTTTTCCTAGGCGGGCCCATACTGGAAGGTCCACCTGCCTTTTCCTTGAGCCGGTACTGGGTAGCCCATCTGCCTTTTTCCTAGGCCCATCTGGGAGTCCATGGGAGTCCATGTGAGATTGTTATGGACCGTTATAACCTGAAGCTCTGATACCACTTGCTGGGCTTGCTAAGCAGGCCTAACTCCACATTAGTATGATATTGTCCTCTCTGGGCTTAGATTTGTTTTTGGGTCACTCCTAAAAGGCCTCATACTAATGAAATTATCTGACTGATTATATACTACCAATCTGCCCCTCCCACAACCGATGTGGGACAACTCTTAATAACAACTCCAATGTGTAGTCTTAGAATATCTCTTCCATCTTTCGCAAATGTACAAACTAAGCATGTTTTAACTACGTATTCACTTACATTCTACCTAAAACCAATGCTTTGACAAAACAGCCCATCTAAACAACTAAACTCTACACATTTTAAAAGTAAACATAGATGAATAAAATTTGAAAAAAAAAATGGATTCCATCGAATATAACAGTCAAATGAATAAAATCCCACAAAGAAAAATAAATTAAATTTCTCATTTAGGACCATATAACAAAACCTACAGCTAGCTAAAGCTCCAAAATTTCATTTGATTTATATTAACTTCTTTAAAATAAGAACACCCCTCTAAATATTTCATGAAGCAAAGATCATAAATCAAATATTCACAATCTTCGCGCACGCACACGAAAAATACATAAAATTTATCATCTTTAATTACCATATACCACATAACAAGAGAATTTATGAGAATTTAATTACCACAAGATCATAGTTACCACTTCTAGATTAGAGTACATGAGAATTTATCGTTTGATTTTATATATGAACCTCCGGGCTCCAAAGCCAACTGCTTTTGGTATTATGCAGCCTCGCAAACTGCAATCTGTTTCAATGACTACAACAATTGCGTTTGCATAGCAAATATGCAGCTGACATGGCAATGACCTCTAATATTTTCGAATCCCGTGAAATTCTTTGCTTATTTTTGTAGAAGTTCTACTTTGTGTTTACTGTGTCTTGTATGCGGATAAGCCACCCCCGTTCATTCTTCTAAACACCGAAACTAGAATTAGATGAAACGACGAGTACGAAAAAACTATCCAGTATTGTTAATTTGATAAACGGAATTAGGGTGGGAAATATAGCATAATGAACATAGATAATTTGATAAAATTATTTGTGACTTATGCGAAACATAGCATAAGACTTTACTATTTTATAAAAGATTTTAACACAGCCGCGAATCGCGACTTCACCAACTAGCTAGTTTATATTTAACTTGATTATAGCATAACTTGCATATATAATTACATGCGCATTTTCTAGTAGTCACAATGGCCACTGTTGACTTCTTTGTACATAATCCCCAAATATGTCAAGGTTTCTCTTTTCCATGATGCCATGATATGATACATAATGAACGTCATGTTTCTTATTCTTTGAAAGTAGTAATGCTTCAATTAAAGTGGTGTTGCCAAGACCATATCTGCTGATTTGAGAGGGTCCTCATTGCCCAAGTACATGAAACCATCTTCATTTGGTTATGGTTAGAGCTTCTTAAATTGGAGGACAATGAGTATTTCTATATCTATTCTTACTATTAAACGACTAGATTCAAGTCCTTTTTGTTTTTAGTCCCTTGGGTGCCAAAAATAGTTCTACCAACACCAAATATTTCGATGCAGAATAAATTGACTAGATGTTACCAAGTTTCTCCATTAGGACAAGAGCAATGCTGAACAAATTCATTTTATAAAGGGAGTCTTTGGATGGTCAAAACACAGTTTATCAACTATTCCAATTAGTTATCCTCCCTGCACTCATTCTTCAACCAACCTATGAACACTAGTTGTTCCATGCATGATTACTTGGAATGACACATGAATTAACATCTTCTTAATACCTTTCTTTCAATTTAAACAGTGTAACAAAAAAGGGATAAACAAAGATCAACAAGTTATATCATTTCATAATATGAGGTAGCTAAATTAACATTGTAAATTTTATGAAAACCTTGATTAACTAATCTTGTCAAAAAAAATGACATTGTTCAACTGACAAAGTGATTGACTGATTGGGACCAAAACTATCCCAAAACAACGATTACCATAGCAAAATTATCTCTAAACAAAACTACTAATCATGCATAGGCTTTGAACCTTGATACTGTATTATCTGATATAATGATGAGCAGATTCATTAACCAAGCATGTTGAGATTTCCACAGCTTAGTCCTGCATCTTCAAAACTCTAATATGCGTCTCATTTAGCTTTTCCCTCGATTACTTTCTTAGCAAAAGATGGCAAACAGAAGGCAGCCTCATGAATCTGATCATAAGAAAAACATTAGTGATAAACAAAGACGAGGAACACGAATTTTTATGCCGGATTACACGAATCTCAAACTCAAAAAAGAAATGGCATACTTCCGAGTTGTAGAATTTCAGAGGTCGGTCTGATTTGCTATCATCTATTGGGTTCACTGGGTGCTTAAAATCAACAGGGGTACCCTCAGTCGAACATAGCATAAAACCGATAACCCCGCTGCAAATATATCAGAAAAAAGAATCTTTATAAATGCATGAAGAACATACAGACAAAAATCACAATTCAAGTCCCAACTATCAAACTAAGTAATAATCTTTTTTATGAAGATAAATCCTATCTTCTGGTACTGTAAATGCAAATTGCATCGGATATATGTGGGAACAAAAGTACATGTGCATATGTTACATAAGAAAAAAGAATCAAGCTCACACCTTGGGTATGTAGGCACCGTAGTCCAAGCATAGTTGACCGATCCTTTAAATATATGGCGGCAGTTTGCAACAATATCTTCTATGATGTGCATGTGAAGCCAAATGCTTTCAGCCTGGGTGCAAACAACTCCTCCAGGACGAAGAGCTTTAGCTACCGACTGAAAGAAAGGCTTTTCAAAAAGTTCTTGTGCTGGACCTGAGGAATTACAAAACAATCAAACTAAGGAAGTATGATACTTTTATTAATTATTTAGAAATGCTGATGAAACTAGATATAAAATGACGGTTGTATAAATAATATTTAGTACCATGCAATTTTATATTGCATTTTTGCATATTCCTTAGAGATGGTTTAATAAAGTAGGAGAAGTGAAAGAACTAATATGTAGGTAGCGCAATCATCATGCAGTCCTTTACCTATGGGGTCAGAAGAGTCCACTATAACTGCATCATAGGTCCCTTCAGGAACAGCCTTCAGAAATGCAACCCCTACAGGTTTGAGAAAGCCCAAAACAAGTTTACAGTCTGTGGAAGAAAGCTTACAATATTAAAACGATAGGCAAAGGTTGTATTGAATAGTACCATCACCAATATGGAGATTTACACGCGGATCTTCAAATCCAACAGCTACATCAGGGAAGAACTGTTTAGAAACCTGAAATAGGCAGAATAAAAAAAATAAGTAAATTACATTGATCTACTATGTGGAGATGCATAAGTTTCTCACAACAAACATCATCCCTATAAACATATCAAAACACAGAAATAAAGCTTAAGAAAGAAAAAGGACTCACATCAACAACCATCTTATCGATCTCACAAATATCTATCTGCTCGACAGTAGAATGACGAGCAACCTCGCGCAGTACACCCCCATCCCCTCCTCCAATAACCAAAACCTGGACACAGAGAATGCATATAAGTAGCAAAAACAACTTACCTGCTAGTTAAATACACATGCATACCCAAAAAAAATGTTTGTACTTCATTTATTTTGTGAACAGTAACATACCAATACATATTCTGTGTCCATTTCTTTGAAATCTTGACATGATTTAGCGGAGAACATTAGTTTTTGTGAATAACTAATGGAAAAAGAATGATGTTGCGAATGAGCCAGAATGACCATTATCAGGACTATATTTTAAATTTTTTTTGTTCCAAACTGAATCATAAATATGAGGATCAGAATTAATACCTTCTTTGGATTTGGAATTGAACAAAGGGGCAGATGAGTGATCATTTCTTGATAAGCACATTCGTCCCTTTCTGTAAGTTGAATAACTCCATCCAATACAAGAACCTTTCCATATGTTGAAGACTGCAATTGTAATATTCAGTATCATACGTACTAGTCATACTTGTGTGCAAATTAAAGTTACAAATTGCAAACAGTTCCAACAAGTATTGAGGTTGACAACTGCAAACTTGATCTTTTGGACAAGGACAAGTAGTATACAATTTTTTTTTTTTAAAAAGTAACTACATATATGACTTATGAACAGTGAAGAATGCCTAAATACCTGAAAGACCATGACATTCTGGTAGTCAGACTTTCCCTGAAACAAGACCTTCTCCACCTTCAATGAGTGTGCTTCGCCTGCAAATATCCAACAAAGGTCACTAATCCAAATTTAATTTACAAAAAAGAAAAATCTATGAAATGCTAATAACCAAATATCAATGGGAAAATTACATAAAAGCCATTTTGTGCAAGGTCAATTAATTGAAAAGGAAGGCTGAATTATAGAGGTTCAAATATTTGTCAGAGCAGAATTTATTTTACACTAGACATATGGCTACTAGATTTAATCATATCATCTGCTTTGTTATCCAAATCACTGAATGTTGCATGTTGCAGATGACAAAATAAACAAAGTATCTTCTCATCCAACACAAGAACTTGCCATTTTTTGTTAAGTGAACTGAACAAAAGAGACAAATCTAAGAAGTCAACTAAGGCTATATAGTTCCCTTGCTTTAGGTAGGTACATATGCACCCAATATGACACTAGTTACCAAATAACAGTTCATATTGAGCATTAACCAAATTCCAAATACAAGCAGTCAAGCACAACAAACGTTGAACTTGATTTGATTGTATGATGAATTCATGGACCTGATGCAGTAAATTAAGTTTGTTGTTCAAAGCATTCTTTTATAAAGCCCTGTACAAAATATATGACCGCCTTTCTTTTTCATAAGGACCCCATAAAGTACAGGAAAAGCCCAAAATAAAATTTCAGTAAGAGAACTTAAGTGAGAACAAAATTAAGTGATAATATAAAATTAAAATTAAGTGTGCACTTGCATAGAAAATGCCGCAGTTAAAGTACAATACTAAAACATACAACTTGACTACCTTTTAAACAATGGCAATTCGATACTACTTCTAGAACAATACTAAATGCAAATGTTCTGTTTCCCTCTCCTTCCTTAAAAATACATTTAAACATGACAATGGACTATGCCCTCTTTTCTAATCCCCCACATTCCATTTATTTTATACCTTAAACTTCTGGATTCATTTAGATCTTTTGTGAGTAAAACTAAAATTCGCAGACAAACAAGCAGTGCAGTAACCCGAAACAAAAAAAAAATTACTGGTAAACCAGAAAGATACTCTACATACATATATGAGTGTATGTATGAGGCAGCCTAAATCACCACAAAATATTGAAGCGGATATCTTTTCAGGACAGATAAACATCAAATTCACATGTGTATGTGTGTTTGTGGCTCTGTGTGCATTATACTACAATTCTTTTATACAAAAACGCTAACCTCTAGCGCCAAATTAGTAATCATCCCCAAAATAATTAAACTATGCAATAAAAAATCATGAGTAATTTAACTATGCACTGAAAATTAGTAACTGAAAAACAGCATCTTATGAATTCAAGAAATACCCAATAAAGAATCCACCTTCATAACTACCCAAATCTACCCCTAACAAAAAAATCATCACTTCAAAGGTTCAACCCATAATTTCAGGTAACACCCAAGAAAGAACCCGCCTTTAGAAATCCAAAGCCACCACAACAATGAAAAATCATGACTTCAAAGAGCAACCCATATTACCCAAAAAAGAATCCACCTTTTGAACAATCCAAAGCTAAACCAATAACCAAAAAAGAAAATCATCTTGAAAAGCAACCCATAATTTCAAGAAAAACCCAATAAAAACACCTTTATAACAATCTAGAGCCACCAGAATAAAATATCAGTACTTCAAAGTGCAACACATAATTAAAGAAATACCCAAAAAAAAGAAATCACCTTTATAACAATCAAAGCCACCCCAATCACTCATAAATCATCACTTCACAGAACAACCCATAAATCAAGAAATACCCAATAAAGAACCCACCTTTACATCAATCCTAAGCCACCCCAATATAAAAAAACCATTTCACTTAAAAGTGGAACACATAATTTCAAGAAATACCCAATAAAGATTCAACTTCTATAACAATCCAAACCCACCTTAACAATCTTAAAAACAAAAAAAAAAATCACTTCACAGAGCAACACATAACTACAAAACAAACAAAAAATCATAACTTCAATAGCAACCCATAATTTCAAGAAATACCCAAAAAGAATCAATCTTTACACAATCCAAGCCCAAAAAAACTATACACACAAACATAGATACAAAACCAATCATAACAAACATCAAAAAGAGATTAAAAAGAGTGATAAGATAAAAAAAAACAAACCAGGCCACATTGGACTAATCTCAGAAAACCAGCCAGGAATAACAGAAGAGATGTTATACTCTGAATCTTTTTCATTGGTGTTGCCATCTTCTAAAACCACAACAATTTCTTCCCCTTCTCTAGGTCTCTTAACAGGCATATCTTTAGGAACAGAGATGATAATGCTCTCTTCTGCCATTTTTAACAAAACCCTTGTCACAGAAAACCTAAATAATAGATACAGGAGGCTGTGAAGAGTGAGAGACCACACAATGGTATTCTACACGTTGTATTTATAGAAGTGTAGATACATGTTTGTGTATGTATATGTTGGGAAAATATAGAAAGTGGAAAAGAATATAATTTGAGAAAATAAAGAAAGTGAAAAAGAATAAATTTTTGAGGAAAGGTGATAAAGAAAAGGAGAGGTATCTTATTCTGTTGACTCACGGTTGTAAAATAATATTTTGAGGAATATTTGTCTTTGAGAGGTTATTTTTAAAGTTTTAATTTAGTAATATTTGTCTTTGAGAGGTTATTTTTAAAGTTTTAATTTAGTAGTGGAACAAGTTGAATTTTTGTTGTTTTATATTAGGGGTGTATTTAAAAACTATTTTATTGGGATATACTGGGATACATGGGGAGAATTATTGATTGAAATAGATGGTACTTTATGAAAGAATAAATTATGTGATGCGATAAAATTAAATGGAGTATATGTGCAAATGTGCAATATATTTTTTTAATAAATTTTTACCAGAATTGATGAATATTGGTTATGTTTAAACTGGTTGTTAACAAATAAAAGAACATTGAAAATTGATACTCCCTCTGTCCCATCAGGTTCTTTACGTTGAGAACCGTGCACTCGACACGAATTTTAAGGCTCTTATAAAATATAGTTCTATAATTTATTTTTAAAATTTTCTTTTTCTGAATAAAAGTTAAACTATTATATTTTTATACAGAAAAAAAAATTCCAAAAAATTTTATAGAACTATACTTTTTATAAGTCTTAAAATACGTGTCAAGTCCTCCCTCCCCCAGCGTAAAGAACCTGCTGGGGCGGAGGGAGTATTGTTTAAGAAAATTTTAAAGTTAGAGAGCAGGTGAACAATATTGGTGTGTTAGGACCTGGTATGTATAGATGGGATTTGGAGAAGAGTATAATGGTTCTTAAAGATATTTTATTTGTCCTCGGACTGAATGGTGATTTTGTTTTTGTCCCCGCCTAGACTAGAAATGGTCTAGAAGTGCGATCTTACGATGATAATTTAATCAAAAAGGAAATGAATTGGTTGTTGTTGGTTGTAATTTGAGATTTTGGAGAAAAAGTGAATCATATTTAACTTTCACTTTTTTTTTACCTTCTCTAAAAATCTTGGGAACAAGTTCGAGAAAATAAATAAATATATTTTTTTTTTCTCCCCAAATTTAAATCGGGGAACATGTGTAAGAGTTTTATCGGTAAAATATGAACTAGTTCCTTTTTTTGATGAAAATAAATTAAAGCATATTAAGTTCACTATTTGAAGCAAAATAAACGTGCAAATATTTTGATTGACGATATTATATATTTTGGTTAAATTTCGTTCTAGCCTAGCCTAGATGACATTCATTTGATGTGTTTAGCTTAGAGAATGTAATATTTGTAAAATAAATTGATTTTTTTAAGATATCATGTTTTATTTTGTTATCTTGTGATTTAGGTATTGTATCAGATTGTCGAAAATATAAAATATTAATCTGAAGCTGCGGAATAAAAAAAAAAGTTAAATGGAGAATTCAGTGAAAAATACATGATACTCCCTCCGTCCCAGCAGGTTGTATACGCTGGGGGAGGGAGGGCTTAGCACGCATTTTAAGGCTTATAAAATGTATAGTTCTTTAATTTTTTTTGGAATTTTTTTTTCTGTATAAAAATATAATAGTTTAACTTTTATTCAGAAAAAAAA
>PHNY01152218.1:0-11665 GCA_003724115.2 Anethum foeniculum
AAAGTCAAAGTATTGATTATTGTTGATTGGTTGATCCATGTTTGGTATTTTCTATAAGTGGATGTAATTGAAAGTTCTTGACTTAGATTAGTGTTAAAAGTTGTGATCTTGAGTTGTGGTTAATCGGATGATGATTTGGCGTAGTTACGATTTTGGAAATCATGTAAACACATAGCCGTCGTAATGCCCGATTTTTGTGTGTAACTTTGGGCTCGATTTCCCTACTATTAAACTCCACCACTGCCATGATTAGCTAGACGATTTTTTAAGCTTAGTTTCGATATAAAGATCGTATGAAATGGATTTACGGTTTAGGAGAAACGGTCGTTTTAATAATCGGCGTTTTACGAAATCACCCCTTAACATATAATCAACTTTGTGGATGTTTTTAAGGATCGTAAAAGGATTACTGGATCATGAAACTTTTAAGTAAAGTGGTAAAGGTAGTTGGTAAGGCTCTCGTGAAGGATTCGCGTTAAAAAGATTATTTTTCGATTTTATAAAAATGTTGAAGTAAGTGGTGTTCGTGTAAAACCTTAAACGAAGCGGCGGGAAATGCGGAGATATATAATTGAGTTGGAACTTGAATCTCGCTAAGTACTATGATACAATGTGAGTATAAATAACATACTTATATGTCAATTAAGATATGTGTGGCGTTGGCCAGTGAAAATAGGAAATATGTATAGCGATTATGCATTGGATTATATGTGATAGTTTAAGTGGTATAAGTTAGCACAATATGCTAACCCTACTTTATTTTCAATGTTATAGCACCTCGACATAATACAGGACCCTCTCAGTCACATACGCATTTGCAGTTGCGTTTGTATTCACATCACTGAGGCAAGACTTCTATCCTTTAACTGTTGACTTCCTGGCATTATGATGTTGTTCGTTTTGAAGTATACATATATATATATATGTATACATATATGTAAAGACTAGATGTGAATTGAGAATTACTTTGAGGTAGACATGACTACCCTAAGTTATATGTATAAGGATTCGTGAATCCCTAGGATAGGGAAGAGTAATTATGCGAAGTGAATTCAATGAACAAGAAAGTTATGAGATAATCATTTCTGTACTATTATAACAACCGGGAGCTGACCTTTCTTCTGACAGTAGTCATCTTAGTTCGAAGATTGTTCCTTCGAATATTATATGATTGTGCATTATTCCTTCCTTTGATTATCCGCTATTGAGGTATTTAATTTTACTAAATACCAGAAAGAGGATAATGAATAATATTATCACAAACTAAACTCGTAAAGATGAATTATTCATAATTTCACTATCTATCTATTCTTTAAAAAGTCTTGGGAATAACTATTTAATTAAAGTTATTTTCTTTAGCTTAATCATTTTGAAATATTGTCTAAAGGGATTTTGATTAATATTCAAAGGAAGGTTGAATTCTAAAAATATTATTTTGAGTCAGAAAGCAAGAGATTATTAAATAATCTAGCAATTGTTAAGGCTCCTGGTCGAATAGATAATGTTCTTTAGTTAATAATATTCCTTAATGGTTAACCAATAATAAGACAACGGTTAAGATGAATAATCGTAATAATGAAAAGACTGTTAAAATGAATAACCGTAATAATAAGACGACGGTTAAGATGAATAACCGTAATAATGAGAATAAAGAGATAAAATGATGTTATGAATATAATAAAGATTTTTTGATAATTAAGGGGATATTGTAAGTGCAGGGATCATTGTATATGATGCCCTAACAGATGCCACTAGATGGGTCAGCATATTATTGAAATTCAGATCGCGGTCGACATGAACGTTGGTACCGAGGATTCAGAATACCGGAATTGCGGTACTTCTGCATAAGTGGTCGTATCTAATCGGTCCAGCCATTTTAATTCTTGTCCTAGTCAAGTAGGAAAAGTGTTCTTGTCCATCTACTAGTAGTAAAAAGGTCCCTCGGAAGGACATGATTGAAACGACTGATCATCGTTTAATCATATCCAGTTGATTGAAAGTCCTAGTCCCTCGGAAAAGAAATATTTAAAACGTTTATAAAATTTAATTATCACACATAAGTGCTGACAATAAATATAATAAATAAAATGTGTTATATCTCACAACATATTGGATTGTGAAGATTGTTTAGTAATGAAACATCTAGTACTGATGCTGATTATTGAAAGAGGGATTGGTTAACTATTGATGCTAAATTATATTATAGCTTAAGTGGTGGATAAATGATTCATTAAAGATCGATTGAACGAAAATTATATCCTTTAGTAACTTGAACTAATGGAGAATAATAATAAAAGTTTGTGGTTTTATAAAAGATGTTGAGATTGAGGAACGATATAAATAAGGGTATAAAGTTTTGATTCTTTTACCTATTACTTCTATCGAAATATATCCTATCCTCTTTAGTTGATAATTATTGGTAGAACTTGCTCGGCATTATTTGCTCATTCTTGTTGTTTTATCTTCCAGACCCACAGATAGCAATGTGGCCGTGCCATCAAAGAATAGTAACGAAGTCGGAGATATCTATTAGTCCATATGACTGGCTTGAGGTGAAGGATTACGCTGGTAGGTGACTAGATATCCTAGGATGTTTTGTCTAAGTTAAAACATGTAAATTATTGTAACCCTTGGGTTAAGTCTATATTTGACTGCTGATCATGCTTCACTTCAAAGTAATAGTCAGTAGCATAATTAGTAGAGATATTTGGAAGATTGTAATAATTGTGAAATTATTGCTTTATTATAATTCAGTATTGTATTGATGTGTTCTCCGAGACTATAACCTGTATGTGTGTGAAAGGTAAGGGTCGAGATATGAGTAATTGTGTGTTGAGGAAAAATATAAAGAAAATGTTTTGAAAAGGATTTGTAAAGTTGCAAGTGACAACCCAGATTCCTGACCCTGGATTTGGGGGTGTTACATCGTGGAACCACCTAAAGGTGTAAAACCTATTGAATGTAAGTAAATCTACCAGAGAAAAATATGATCAAATAAAAAGGTAAAATCCTGGAAAGCAAGACTTGTTACGAAATGGTATATTCAAAAAGAAGGTATTGATTATGAGGAAACCTTTTCGCTAATAGTCATGCTTAAGTTGATCCAGATTCTTTTATTAATTGCAGCTTATATCAATTATGAGATTTGGCAAATGAATGTGAAGATAGCTTCCTATAATTGAAGTTTTGAGGAAACGATCTATATGCAGCAACCAGAGGGATTCATTAAGGAAGGGAAAGATAATATAGTATGTAAGCTTAAGAGGTCTATTTATGGACTTAAACAGCCTTCTAGGTATCGGAACATCCATTTTGATAAGGCAGTCCAGTCATATGGATTTGGTCAAAGTATAAGTGGAGCATTCGTGTATAAGAGTTGTGAGGGCAATTCCGTGGCTTTTCTAATGCTATATTTTTCATGATATTTTACTCATTCAAATTAATATTGAGATAATGTGTTCAGTAAAGGCTTGGTTATTTTTAAATGAAGGACTTAGGTGAAGCAACGTACATCCTTGGGATCAAAGTAATAAGGGATTTCAAGCAAATGATATTGGCTTTTTTCTTAAGAGCCCTACATTGATGAAATATTAGCTTGTTTTAACATGCAGGATTCCAAGAAGGGAACTTACCTTTTAGACATGGAGTTGCTCTATCGAAGAGTCACTATACTTCGACAACAAACGAGATAGAGAATATGAAGGCAGTTCCTTATGCTCCGGCACGTGGAAGCGTAATGTATGCTATGTTATGTACGAGGCCATATATCGGTTTTACCATGACATGGTTAGAAAATAACTATTGAACCTAGGATAGAAACATTGAACTGTAGTAAAACTAATACTCAAGTACCTGCGAAGGACTGGAGAGTATATGTTGATTTACAAGGCCTTGTAATTATTGCCTCTGGGATATATCAATTTAGATTTGCAGATAGATAAGGATAAGAGAAAGTCTACCTCGAGATGTGGTTTTACTTTGGGAGGTGCAGCAGTAATATGGGGGATTGTAAAGCACAAATGTATGGTAAACTTAACCATGGAAGCAGAGTATGTGGCAGCCTCTCCGGCAGCCAAAGAAGCTATATGGTTCCAGAACTACTTGCTGGATTTGGACGTACTTCCTTATTTACCATGACAAATTACTATTTATTATGATAATACTGGTACTGTGACGAATAACAAGGAACCACGAGCGCATAAGGCAGCAAAAAATATCGAGCGCCAGTATCACCTTATATGGTAATTTGCTAAGTGAGCAGATATTTTTGTGGCTGATATAGCATCAAAAGACAACCGGTCAGATCCTTTCATTAAGTGCTTACCGACTAAGGCTTTTGAAAAGCATGTGGAAGCAATAAGACTAATATATTTGATCACATAGTAGTTATTTAGTTGGTAGTGGATTTCTTGTAATAAACACTGATATACTCAAAGAATACTTGAGTACAAGTGGAAGATTGTTAGGTTATAAATTGAACTATTCCTTTGAAATATATAACATTATCTATTTCTCAGAGAATCTTGACTGAATGCTTTCATATTGTCTTTATATTATATATTTTAAAAAGTCTAGTATTAAATGAGGTAGTAAAAGATTAGATTATTAGATTTAATATATTAAATAATAAAGGTTCACAGTCTATGTTGTGTTGGACAAACGTACGACTATAGCATTATTTAGAAATAGTCTATCTTGTCTATAGATTAATATCAGTATGCTTAGTGTATATTAAACGGGATCAAGATAAGAATTGTTCTATTAGTCTGACTATAAAGATGATCAAACATTCTAATAATATTATTATTGCACATGTTCTTAATCCATACACAGTGATTAACACTTGTATTTAGTGCACATGTTTTGGTTCATACATGAAGTGATTTATTATGAATTACGATATTTTTTATTGGGAAATAACATTGTATACAAAGTGGGATATGAACTATAAAAGGAAACCGTATCCGAATATATTCGGGTGATGATGTCCTCTTGAAAGCTCATAAAGATAATTGCCCAATAACTCATCACCTACCTAAAACTCTCCAAAAGAGTCTGGTTCCTTCCTTCTGCTACACCATTCTGCTGGGTTGTGCCAGATGCAGTCAACTCAGATATGATCCCATTTTCTGGTAAATATTCCCTAAATTCTTCAAGCAAGTATTCGCCACCACGATCTGATCGTAGAGACTTGATACTTTTATTATGTCACTTCTTCATTTTAGCTTTGTACTTTTTGAACTTCTCAAAGCATTCAAACTTATGGTGCAATAAATAAAAATACCCATATCTTAAATAGTCGTCAATGAAAGTTATGGAATACTCATAACCACCTATTTCTTGGATATTCATAAGTCCACATAAATAAGTATGAACCAATCCTAATACTTCTTTGGATATATTCCCTTTTGCCTTATAAGGCATGTTAGTCATTTTACCTTCCAAGTAGGATTCACAAACTTGAAATGGCTCCACACCCAATGAGCTTAAAGGCCCTTCTACGACTAGTCTTTGAATCCTTCTCAAGTTAATATGACCTAATCTCAAGGGATAAAGATATCTCTGGTTCAAACCAGAAGGTTCCTTTCTCTTACTAGATGTAGAAGATGTGTTGTTCGATTCCCAATGTTACAGTTACAGTTGCAGTGCATGTTGACTAGGATTAATTATTTATACAAACTGTCTGATAATGTACCAGAACATATAAATCATTTGTTCATCATAATATAAAATTTTTGATCCAAACAAACATTATAACCATCCATAACAAGTTTAGAAACTGAAATCAAATTCTTTTTAAAAGAAGGTACACAAAAACAATTATTCAAAACCAAAATCCTATCAGTACCAAAAGATAAATCTCTTAATTGCTACTTTCCAAGCATCTCCCATGAATATGCATATCTCATAATCTCTTAGAATTCTTTATTAGTGAAACCCCTTCATAGAATTATAAACATGATTAGTGACTCCTGTATCTACATACCAAGTGCTCGTAGATATAACGGCTGTAATGCCCCCAAATCCGGGGGTCAGGAATCTGGATTATTACGTCAACATCCATTCATGTGCAACCTGTATTAACAACAAACCAGATCATAGACCCCCAATCTCTCACACATAAAGTTATAGGCTTAGAAATATTGTATAACAAGTAACAACTATTATCACAAATCAAATGTAGTTTCCAAGATCTCATGCTATTACTCACAAAATCTACAGGAAATTATAATAATTTTAATAATAATTGGAAACTATTTGACTGATCTGGACCACCGGAGGTAAGCTGCAAAGAGTCTAGGGAAAGCCTACGCGTTTTCCACGCGATTGCAAGCGGTTAAATTCCTCACCGGTATAGTGGTTATCTGTTGCATGGTGACATTTAAAAGAAATCAAGAGTGAGCAGTAATACTCAGCAATAATATAAAACGGTTCAAAATATCTTCCGTACTTTATCACCTAATTGAAGAAATATAATTTTAGCGGTATAACACCTTTATAAATCATTCTGGAAATTATATCTTCAAAATATCTTTGCCAATACCATCAATAACTAAGCACCCGGGCTTTGGTTACAGTATTGCATAACAATCCTTAATTAGAAAAACATGACATTATCTGGAGCCCCCAATATACGAAGATCAGTCGTACAATGATAATAAGTAATTTTTCTTGTATACTAGTAGAAAGACGACTCCCTTACTCCCGGTTGTCACCCTTGTCATATTGGGGCCTTGTACATTTCCCATACTCCCTGGTATATCACATACTTCACATGTCCTTCAATACTTATGGTACCTTATCATGTGGTAACACAGTAGTCTCCCCTGAGGTACTAAAGTGTACCGTTCCTTTCCCTTTGAAGAATTCTATCTTAGTCTTGCAACTTACATCTAAGTTTCCCAAGCGTAATGCTTAATGATAGGTATAACTTATTTTCTATATATATGTACTTCTGAAATTTTTGAGGAAGTACTCGCGAAATATGGGTTGACCGTTGTCAACTGATAGATATTAAAGGGGGAGTTTCCTTTGACTTCTTAGTCAAATGAGTTAGAAATTGAGAAAGTATTTTTTGATGGTTTTAAAATAATTTTACACTTTTTCGAAAGTCACGAATATTTTTCAAATAGTTTTTATGATTTGTTAATCATTTTAAAACCTTTAAGAAATATTTAATAATTAATGGCTTAATTACTAAATACTCACCTATAAATAAACATTTATTTATTTGATAAACAGTTATTTAAATAACTCTTTATCGAATGAATATTAAAATAAAATATTCATTATTTAAACAATAATTTTCTCAAAATATTTGAGAAGATAATTAATATATTTATAAAAACATAAGTAGTTATTAAACCTTTAAAAATAGTTATTCGAAATAATATTCATTATCGAAATTAGTTGTTCAACAATGCACCTTTAATCTACTTGAAAGTTTTAACGTTTGAAATATTCGTAATATTAGTGAAATCATCATATACTATTTTATAAAGCGCCTCCAGAGTATTCCCAGGTTTTTAAATCAGCTTTCACCAACCGAATCTCGGTCTATGGTAGATATAACAGTACTACGCTACATTCTTAGCGTTATCATTTTAAATCTGGAATACTACTTATACCAATATTATCAACATATTGTATGTCACAATATATCGCAATTTGTAAAATAGTGTAATACAACCATATGCATGTATTTCCATATTAAAAATCAATAACAACACAACAGTTCTTAAAAGGTAGGGTTTGAACACTTGCCTGGAGTCCAAGATACGTTCTTAGAGTCCCACTCATTACGGGTTTACTAACTTTCGTTAGTTGACTTTCCTGAACTTTACTATTACGCGCCTCGCACTCTAACATTTTTAATAAATCGAAAAATTAATATATTAATACGAAACCACCTCAAGGAGCTTCTTGAGTATTTTTAATATTTATCTTCAAACTTTTGTTTTGAAAACATGAATTTAAATAGATGAAAAATATTTTAAAAGTTTAGTCAACTACGGAGTTTTACTATTTGCACAAGTTTTACTAAAACATTCATAAGTCAATAATGGTAAACTCAATCGACGCATCGTTTTCACGTGCACAATCTAGAGAATATCTAGAACAAACAACTCAAAAATATTTCTTTACCTGAAATCGACTCGTACATTTTTATAAAATCGAAAAATTAATATCTTAAGCTTAAATTTAAAGGAGCCTTATCCACATTCCAGATTACTTAATCTCCAACTTGCATAATTTTTAACCATGTTTAAGGGGCTTGTTTATTCTCTCAAATTTAGTACCCAATAGTAGTTTGGTTTATTCGACTACTTTTACTAAAATTGGCTTTTCTCCTAAATCGTAAGTTGCATTGAAAGGATATTTATGAGGTTACAAACTAAAAGACAAGATCTTTACAGTCATGACTAGTGGTGTTTGAAAATATAAATTTTACAGTTCGGAAATATGCTTCAAAACAGTCCTAAATGCAAACGAACATTATGACGGTTATAAGCGAAATGATTCCCGAATTTAACTTTGATAAATCTATTAACCATCAAGCAACAATCAACCATAACATCAGTAGTCTATAAAATTCAAAATTTATCCAACAACAATCAACCATAACAATCCATCATCAAGAACAATCCAGACTCGATTTTTTAAAAATTATGTCATACTTGAATATAACTTGTAATGCTTAAAATCTCAAATAAATACAAAGGGTTGAGAAGATTTGTAGCTTCCTTGATGCTCTAACAACAATTGAAATTGCTTGGCTGCCTTAGAGAAGCTAGATATAGCCTTACATGCCTTAAACTTGTAAAAGAAATCAAGAAACAAGTTAGTAATTTTTGAAGTTACTATTCACCCTCATCTTTAACCATTTATCTGACTAATCAAAACACCATCGATGAGCTTGAAATCTTTACCTAGCCTTAGTATGATGATAAGGGAGCTATGAAACTGATTTGGTGATTTATTATCAAGTAGATCATGGCCTTTGATTGTTTTCCTTTTCTTGATGTTCTTGAATGACAAAATGGAAGAAAAATGGGAGGGGGGGTATGTTTTTGCATGTTTTTCAAAAAGGAGTGGGGGTGGATAATGAAATTATATGCAGGTGTGTATGTATATAATTCAGCCACAAACTTTGTCCAAGGATAGCAAATACCCTTTACCATGATTTGGGGCACCTTTTCTTGTACCAAGCCCCTAAATCAAGGAACTATGTTCTTAGTACTTTCCATTTGATTTCTAACTTAGTTGGTTGGTTTCTAATGAACTTGTTAGCATGGATGTGCAAGGTTTGCATGGCTTTCTTGCTTGGTTACCTGTTAACCAATGCTAACACTTAATCTTCTTTCGTTAGTTCGATTATTTCCGTAATGTTTCGTGGTACAAATATTTTATCATAAATCCTTCCCATTTCATGTACTTGGATTTAATTATAATTGTGGAATTCTAAGCCTTATAATTTCCCCGGTCGTTATATAATTCTCGTATTCCTCGATAGGTCTTAAAGTATGACCAATTGAAATAATGGGTTTGTTCAAAAACTAACAGCTTTTACATACACCCATTTGTAACGTAAAGACATAATATCAACTCGAAATTTTAATTGGATATCTTGTGTATGTTGTGGTCGCTAAAGTTTTTTATTAAACCGTAAGATTACTATTCATATAAGTCTTTTATAATTGTCAAAAACTTGGGTTATTACAGTCTACCCTCCTTAAAAGGATTCCATCCCCAAATTACTTTACAAATAGACGGGGATGCTTTTCTCGCATGACATCCTTGAGTTCCCATGTTGACTCTTCAGCATTTTAATTTTTCCCTTAAACTCTCAATGGCTTGACGACTTCGTTTCGGAGCACTAGTTCTTTGTGATTCATGAACTCTATAGGTTGCTCCACATACGTTAAGTTTGGCTGACAGTTTATTATCTCATAGTCAATCACATGTCTAGCATTGGCGTTGTCATTTCTTAACATAGAGATGTGGAACATGTTATGAACGTGTCGAAGGTTCGAGGGTAGTGCCAACTCGTAAGACAGCTTTCTTATTCTTTTCAAGATCTCAAATGGTCCAATAAATCTTAGGCTTAGTTTTCTTTTCTTTCAAAATCTCATCACTCCCTTCCAGGGAGACACTTTCAGCAAGTGTTGTTTATAATAAAGCCACGGAAATGAAGAAGCTGAAGGGGCACTGTTTAGAGGACAAGTTGAAGAGGAAGGAGGAAGAGCTATTAAGTGCCCATGCGCAGCTGGTGTAGCTGCATAGTAATAAGAAGGTCATTATCGATGCTTACATGGGTCCCACGAGTTTAATGATCTCATGGAAGAGCACGATGAGGTTTTTATCGTGCTCATTTTACCATTGAGTGGAACACGGAAGTTAAGGAAGACTACTGAATCTAAATCCTTTATTTTAAATCTCTTTCTTATTGTCCTTTAAATTTAGAATAATATAATAATTTATTGATTAGAAGAATCTTTTTTTTTGAAATTAATTATGTAATATATTGATGTTATTCGTTACGCTACACACTAGTAGCCCTACCTAGGTGCATAAAAACCAACCACGCTCATATATGACCAGCTCCTCACGAAATTGGTCATAATTCTAAAATATATACACTAGCTACTAAAAATAAAAATGTTTTCTCTGTAATTTTATATTATATTTGTTGATAATTCTAAAAAAAGAAACTGTACTTAATTACAAAAAAATTAGAAGATACCGTACTTTATTTTTATTAAATTTAAATTGTAAACCAGTTCAATAATATTTTCTTACAATCCTACCTTAATTAGCATGTTAGGCTGTTTTGGGTATTTTTGTTTAATAACCACATGCTTCTTTTACCCTTCTTTTTTAATAAACAGGTGCTTATTTTACCGAATCTTTTAGTTCTTTCCAAAACATCAATTTCAAACTAGAAATTTCACTTAAATTTTTTATTTAGTTAATTTTCCAGTATCTTTGTAGGTGGAAAGATGGAAGTTATTTTTATTTGAGACATAAATATCAAAAATATCAAGAAGATGTAGAAAAAAATTAATCATAACGGTTGAAGAAAACCCATTTCACAAAACAAATTAAGGAAATCACAAAATGGTAATTGATCAAAACTTGCCACAGGTTCTAGCGAGGAGGACATTGTTGTATAAAGTAACTTGCTAGCTTTTCTTGCACTAGTGGTTCAACCTAGAGCCCGCAATCTTCTCTTGCCAGTAGGCATGGCCTCGCAACCTAGAGGTCCCAATCTTCTCTTTAGGGGTGTAATTCGAACCGAGCTGACTCGAACTCGACTCAATAAAAATAGGCTTAACTAGGCTCGAACTCGATATCGAGCTCGAGTTTAAAACTCGATAAAAGTTCGAACTCCACTCGTATAGTAAACGAGTTGAGTTTGAACATAAATTTTGGGCTCAAGATTTTTAGGCTCGACTCCACTAGTAATAAAGAAAAAGTTTGAACTCGAATTTGGTAATCACTTGACTCAAATTATACCCCTAGCCCTCTTCTTGTTAGGATGCATGTGTTAGAAAATGGTAAGTTCAAGTCATATTGTATATATGTTCTTGATGGAATTACCGGAAACTAATTGTTGGAGGTTGTTCCTTGCTATGAGGACCTAAACTTTCATGTTTGGATCTAA